>CBVK0100670986.1:0-15757 GCA_900067695.1 Picea abies | reverse complement strand
ATGTATTAGGGGTTTTATGCATATGTTTAATAATATTGATGATGAGATGTGATTTAAATTTCTATGATCCCTGTGACTGATGAGCTCATGGAGGGCATAGCTTTTTGACATGTGGCACATGCCCGACAGACAGGTACCATTTGGACTGGTACACATGGGGAGATGACTAGTTCAAACCTCCATGGGGCTGAAGAGCCCACCAGGTGGATGAAGATATGCCATCAGGGGGCAGAGACAGGATGAGATGGATCAGGGCCTTTGCACCGGAGAAGAAGAGGACGTTCCATCAGGGGCACTTTGGTTGAGCTGGACCTAGGGGGATTGACCCACTTGCAGTCGAACGTTGGCTCCAGATGACCCAGGACGTCACCAATAGGCTTATGATGTCATCATGAGTATATGGAAGATGGAAAGGGTGGTTGGAATGTGTGGTTGTTTGGAGGAGCTCAAGGAGGGATAACATTTTTCTTCTAGATGTTGCACTGGCCCTAGAAAGGGATAACGTCCCCCTTAGAGGGGCTTGACGTCTCACCTTTTTCTTGATTAGGGTTTTACTTAGCATTTAATGTAAAAATTAATATTATTTTGGTATTATGGCCTTGTTGGCCTTTTTATGACCTAAAAGTAAATTAGGTCATTAATACACTATATATTGAGGGTTTTCACTCTCATTTTTATCATCACAATTCACTCACTCATAGTGAGGTCTGATTTTTAGCACCCTATTAGGGTTTTTGGCTGAACTAAGTGATGCACACTTGTTAAAGGAAGATATTTTTTGGCATTTTTGGTGTTTCTCTTGAAGGAAGGTGTTACAACTAGGGTTTTCATGGTTATTTCTTCATGAATTGTAAGTGTTTCTTCTGAAAAACTTCTTATTGAATGGTTGTAGTTTAAATTTCTTGCATATTTCTTATAAATTTGCTGAATAAAAACCCTAGGTGACAAGCACACAAGTAGGTCCTTGTCTCATGTCCCCTGATAGAGAAACTTTCAACCATTGAAAGAGAGAAAGAGAGCCTAGCTATAGCTACACTCCTTGTTTCTCTTTCCCCTGTGCTAGCCATACATTTAGAATCCAAGAGGAGGAAGACGTCCTATACCTAGGTTATCTACACTTAGGACCATTTTTCCTTTAGGGTTTGATGAAAGAGACTTGATGTAGCAACACTCTCCCTCATTAATCCTTCTTGTCTTGATTTTGTTCTTCATCTAAGCTAGCCATTTGCTGAGAAGGAGGAGAGAGCACGAGGCCTTGTTTTTGCAACACCATAGTGAGCCTTTCTCCCCTAGGGTTCTATATTTGAGGCCCTACTTTAGCAGCACCTTGAAACTTTTCCTTCTATTCCTTTGAAATCTCATCTCCTTCAACCTTTGCGTTCTTCACTTATGACTCCATTAAACCCTAAGGAACTGATCTGAGAGTCCTCAAACGTTGAAGTGAAGCTGATCAAACAAACTCTTAAAAATTTTGAATCTCAAAACCCTAACCTACTAACCCTGAATGCTGACATCACGCCTTGCTATTATATCATTGATGCAACAACATTTTTTCTATGGGAAATTGAATGGTAGTTGATGGCATTTATTAGACTAAATATTGATTGATTATATTGGGTGCCATATCACTCTTGTATTTACTGACAAGTGATACATTTATCATTGCTATTTTGTAAACATTGACTTCATCAACATTTACTTTTAAATTGCTTATATTGAATATCATATAGTCATTGATTTATATGAAGTACTAACCAATATTGCATGTATCAGTTTCCTCGTTGTGTTGTCTCAAGCAGGTGCTTTTATTTTCTTTGGTTATACCTTATTATTGGTTATTTAGTGGGGACTATCGGATTGGCAGTGATTTGTGAAAGGGGAATTTGTATTTTTCCTTTTATCCTTTGCCCTTTCAAAACCCCTGGGCCTACCCTCCGTAAAGAGAAGGAACCTTCCCATCATGGTGACATTGGGTGGGATAGTTTCCTATTACACCAGTTTGTCCCTCTAGATTATAGCCTTTTATCCTAACTACAAATCATGCAATAACCTTTTGGCACCGTTGTCGAGGAACACTGAGTCAATTCTCCTCAAATGAAAAATATTTTTGGTAAGCCATGCATCAGAGCCTTATCTTACAAGATTTCTCGGTGAATCTACTAGGGTGTTTTCCCTCTTTATTTGGTAGTTTCAAGTAAACTATCTGGCGACTCCACAAACCAAAAAGATGTTCAATAATCCTCCTTTGTCTTTCAGAAGGAAGCCTCCCAAGAACTCTCCTGCTATCAAATCACTCTTCGGGAAAAGCCTTCCTTTAAGAATCATGTCTAGCTCTCAGACTACTACAATGAACCCAACCAACAATCAAAGAAAATGGTCATCTACTCTTTTCAAACCGTTAGACATGTCATCCATACCAGGCTACCCTAGGCAAATGCCATCCAAGTATGAGAAGTGGTTGCCTAAATTTATTAGTACTGATGCAATCAGTGCCGAAGAGCAAATGATCAACTTTTGGGCATTTTTCCAGCTTCATCCCATCAGTGATGATGCTGAAGATTTAGTCATGAAGTTGTTATCCACTACTCTTAATGATGCCTCAAGGCATTTGTACCTAATCCTTCCCGATGGAAGCATGAAAACCATGGATAGACTTGAAGAAGCCTTTCTAAAAAGATGGAGTGTCAAAGAGGACCCTAACATGCTCCTCACCTGACTAAATAACCTTGCCAGATATGAAAATGAGTCCATTTGGGAGTTCCATAATATATTTGAGACTTTTCTTCAAAGGATCCCCGCAAGCCATCATCCGAAAGATGATTACCTCACCCACATTTACACTAGATCTTTCAATGTCCAACTAGAGTATCTTCTCAGAGACAAAAACCCACAATCCATTCAGGAAGACCAAGAGCTCGTTACAAAAATAGAAGGAAGCCTCCTTTCATCCAAAATTGAGACTTTTGCTAACCCAAGGGGGATAATAGACACCAAACCAAAAATAGTTCACAGTGCCGAACCTACTTCAGACCTATGTACCAGTATCACCAAGCTGCAAGCCTCTATGGATGGTATCATAAAAAATCAAGAGGAAATTTTGAGCAGGATTGTCAAATTGGAAAGATCTCAGACCCAAGCATCGAGGGTCCCGTACAAAGGGAAATTCCAAAAAGGTGGACAATTTTATAAACAAAAGAATGGGCATGAAGTTCCAAACACCTTGTCCCCTACAAACGTTGTTGATGAAAATCCTTGGTGCCTAGAATGCAATGAAGAACATTGGGAGAATGAGTGTCCTTACAGTAATGGCCATCAACAAGTCAACAACATGGATCATTTCATGGAGTTTCCTCAAATAAATATCATTGATGCAAAACATTAGGAAGCCATGAAATAAGCATCTAGATCAGCAAGGATGGTGGTAATAAACAACCTAGACAAGGAATCATGAGAGAAGCTAAAGAAATAAGAATTTCAGGTGTACCAAAGGAAGAAGTTGAACCAACCCACCATTGACCAGGCAAATCCCTCACCAGAAGAGGTACCTCCTCTCAAGACATCCAAGGATGTGAAGGTTTAGTTGAACTTTGACCTCGAAGGGGCCTTGTCAAAGATGCATGTAAACATCCCCTTGAGAGAAGAAATCAAGATCCCATCCATCAAGGAATGCTTTGACACTTTCTTTATGGGATCAGATGAACCCATGGACCCACCTATTATGTTGCAAGCTGATCACTTCAGGGTCCAATATGGTGTGAACCCTCCTTTCTTCATGACGTTGGCAATGAATGGCAAGAGCCTCAACAATTACATGTTAGATATGGGTGTTGGTGCCAACATGATGTCACTTAAAGTCATGAAACAAGTGGGTTTGAAGGTCACACGACCTTATAGAAATGTATGTGGCTTCGAATCTAAAGCCATACCCACACACAGGGTGGCTGAGAATGTGGAGATTTTCTTAAAGGAGTACCCAAAGAAGATAGTCCACATTGACATCATGGTAGTTGATGTCCCAGATGTGTGGGGAATGTTGTTATATAGGAAATTTTCTGCAATGTTGGGTGGCACCCTTGATATGGACCTCACATTCTTGGAATTACCTTTGAAGAATGGAACGATAGGTTGTCTCCTCAATATACCAATAACCAGAGACCATGTGAAAGGTATTACTCACCTCATCAATAATGACAAATCATAAGACGAGATAATACAAACTCTTCAAAAGTATTCTCTAGAAGATATGCCCTTTGCAATGGAAGAGGACTTTGATCATATCAAATGGCCCAAGAAAGAAGAATACCAACAAATCCTAGATGAATTCAAGAACAAAGAGATTGGGATGGTGAATATATTAAAAAAACCTCAAGATGATGTACAAATACACCCATCCCAATAGGAAGTGTTTACAGTAGAAGCCCACCCTACTCCCTCAGCATAATACACCAATGTTGTCCAAGGAACAACCAAATACAAACTCAAAAATTACAAGGAAGGAGACATGGTATGTATCTGGGATACACAGAAAGGAGAGCCCACTAATGTAAAAGGAAGCAATCAGTCATGGCTTGGACCCTTCAAAGTTGGAATGGAATCAGTTGACAACTCATATTACCTATCCACTTTGGAGGGAAGAAGGCACCCATTACCTATCAGTGGGCACCTCCTCAAACCCCACCAAGGTGGGGGGACCTGACTTCACATGTAAATGCAGGTAAGTAGGCATTTTGTATTCGTGTATTATACCATTTGCATTTCATGTTAGTTTTCTTTCACATTTGCATCAATGATTGTTTTCTTTTAGTCTTTATATATGTGTATATGTATGTTGGGTGGAATTACCACCCTAATTTTGTTACTAATACTTCTATCGAGATTGAGCAGGTATGTAGGTTATGCCAGAGATGTTGAGGTTCTCATGTGCTCTATAGTGATCACATGTCCCTGAGTTGGAGCCATATGTTATCCCCACTTTTTAGGGATAACTACAAGATCATGTCTCAAGGCCAATAGGTCCTAGACATAGAGTACCAAGAGAAAGATTGACCTGAGCATGGCCCTGGAGGGCATACCTTTTCTTCATTCATCATATTTTGTCTTGTCATTAATAGCAACATCCATCACCATTGGCTTGATCCTGTATCAGAATGGGTTCTTGCTCCATTAGGTAATTGGTCCAGGCATCATGGTATGTGTCACTTTTGATCATTAAAACCTTTAAATATATGCATCTGATTCCTTTTATCTCTAACAATTGCTTGGATCTTACATTTCCCCACTTGACCATGCTTGGGGGAATTGACAAGGTGCTCTAGCAAGATTGTGCCCATAGGTTTTGGTTTTCCACTGGGGGGATTTCTGAAAAGCCATCATCTACTCCCATCATAACACCATTGTTTCAGCTTATCTACTGCTCATTTATCCCACTCCCCTTTTCTGGGCATTGGGTTGACCTATTTATAGGATTTCACCTTATCTCATGGGAAGAAAGAGCTAAAGGTCGAGAAGGTAAAAGCAGTTGGTAAAAGAAAAAAGTCTAGAAATAAAACCTCGAGATACTTCAACTAGGGATCCCCAAGAAGGCAATAAAAAGCCTCTCATTAAGAAATAAGAGGGATTTGGAAAATAACAAAACAATACCTACTCAGAGGATAGGGGGTCTCATCATGAGCCAGCCTATTAGGTCAATGGGTACCTAACAGTATGACATTGCAACCATCTGGTTACCACGCCAGGGTAGTGACCTTTGGTTGCATGGCCAAGCAAAAGGGGGTCTCATCATGAGCTAGCTTTCTCATCTCTGTGAAAGTACTTGTGGATAACACTGTCATCTCTAGTCACTATGCCAAGGCAGTATCCCATGGTTAGTTCCTGAACAAAAAAAAAAGGAAAATAAATAATAAAACAAGAATAAAAAGAATAAAGGTAAGAATGGGCTTGGAAAAAATGCATCCATGACAGGTACAACTTTCCTTCTACAAAGGCACCCATAGGTAACAATTATGCATCCTTGGCCCTCTCTGCACCCACATGTTTGGACATCCCCTAACCACATCACCTCACTTACATGGCTTGGATGAGATCTTCCTGGAAACTTTCCTTTTCTTATGGACACTATCCCAATAGGACACCTTGGCCTTTTCTCCCATATTGTATTGCAGGTTTTTGTAATGTCTTGGAGCTATTGACTGATGTATTAGGGGTTTTATGCATATGTTTAATAATATTGATGATGAGATGTGATTGACATTGCTATGATCCTTGTGACTGATGAGCCCATGGAGGGAATAACTTTCTGATGTGTAGGACATGTCCAACAAATAGTTACCATTTGGACCGGTACACATGGGGAGTTGACTAGTTCGGACCTCCATGGGGCTGAAGAGCCCACTAGGAGGATGATGAGATGCCATCAGGGGATAGAGACATGATGGATATGGATCAAGGCCTTTGCACTGGAGAATAAGAGTACATTCCATCAAGGGCACTTTGGTCGAGCTGGACCTAGGGGGATTGACCCACTTGTAGTGGAAGGTTGGCTCCAGATGACCCAGGACATCACCATAAGGATTATGAAGTCATCATGAGTGTATGGCATATGGACAGGGTGGTTGGCACATGTGGCAGTCTGGAGGAGGCCAAGGAGGGCTAACGTTTTTCTTCTGGATGCTACACTGGCCCTAGAAAGGGACAACGTCTCCCTTAGAGGGGCTTGACATCTCACCTTTTTCTTGATTAGGGTTTTACTTAGCATTTAATGTAAAAAATAATATTATTTTGGTATTATGGCCATGTCAGCCTTTTTATGACCTAAAAGTAAATCAGGTCATTGATACACTATATATTGAGGGTTTTCACTCTCATTTTTATTATCTCAATTCACTCACTCATAGTGAGGTATGATTTTTAGTGCCCTATTGGGGTTTTTGGTTGAACTAAGTGATGCACACTTGTTGAAGGAAGATATTTTTTGGAATTTATGGTGTTTCTCTTGAAGGAATGTGTTATAACTAGGGTTTGCATGGTTATTTCTTCATGAATTGTAAGTGTTTATTCTGCAAAACTTCTTATTGAATGGTTGTAGTTTAAATTTCTTGCATATTTCTTATAAATTTGTTGAATCAAAACCCTAGGTGACAAGCACACAAGTAGGTCCTTGTCTCATGTCCCTTGATAGAGAAACTTTTAGCCATTGAAAGAGAGAAAGAGAGCCTAGCTATAGCTACACTCCTTGTTTCTCTTTCCCCTGTGCTAGCCATACCTTTAGAATACAAGAAGACATTCTAGGCCTAGGTTATCTACACTTAGGGTTGTTCTTTAGGGTTTGATGAAAGAACCTTGATGTAGCAACACTCTCCCTCATTAATCCTTCTTGTCTTGACTTCATCTGAGCTAGCCATTTTCTGGGAAGGAGGAGAGAGCATGAGGCCTTGCATTTGCGACACCGGAGTGAGCCTTTCTCCCCTATGGTTCTGTCTTTGAGGCCCTGCTTTAGAAACACCTTGAAATTTTTCCTTCTAGTCCTTTGAAATCTCATATACTTCAACCTTTGCGTACTTCACTTATGACTCCATTAAACTCTAAGGCATTGATCTGAGAGTCCTCAAACATTGAAGTGAAGCTGATCAAACAAACTCTTAAAAATTTTAAATCTCAAAACCCTAACCTACTAACCCTGAATGTTGATGTCACTCCTTGCTATTATATCATTGATGCATTAACATTTTGTCTATGAGCAATTGAATGCTAGTTTAGCTAATTTATTAGACTAAGTATTGATTGATTATATCGAGTGCCATATCATTCTTTTATTTACTGACAAGTGATACATTTATCATTTCTATTTTGTAAACATTGACTTCGTCAACATTTACTTTTAAATTGCTTATATTGAATATTAGATATTCACTGATTTATATGAATTACTAACCAAGATTGCATGTATCAGTTTCCTTGTTGTGTTGTCTCAAGAAGGTGTTTTTCTTTTCTTTGGTTATACCTTATTATTGGTTGTTTAGCCGGGACTATCTGATTGGTGGTGATATATGAAAGGGGAATTTGTCTTTGTCCTTTTATCCTTTTCCCTTTCAAAACCCCAGGTCACCAGGGACGTCTCCCCTAGGCCTAGCCTCTCTAAAGAGAAAGAACCTTCCCATCGTGGTGACATTGGATGGGATAGGTTCTTGTTACACCAGTTTGGCCCTCTACCTTATAACCTTTTATCCTAGCTACAAACTGTGCGATAACATTTTGGCTCCGTTGCTGGGAAACATTGAGTCAATTCTCCTCAAACGACAAATCTTTTCGGTAAGCCCTGCCTCAAAGCCTTATCTTACAATCTTGCATGATGACTCCACTAGGGTGTTTTCCTTTTTTCTTTGGTAGTTTCAAGTAAACTATATGGCGACTCCACAAACCAAAAAGAGGTTCAATAATCCTCTTTTGTCTTTCAAAAGGAAGCCTCCCAAGAACTCTCATGTTTTCAAATCACTCTTCAGGAAAAGCCTTCCTTTAAGAATCATGTCTATCTCTCAGAACGCTACAATGAACCCAGCCAACAATCAAAGACAATGGTCATCTACTCTTTTCAAACTGTTAGACATGTCAGGCATACCAGGCTACCCTAGGCAAATGCCACCCAAGTATGATAAGTGGTTGCCCAAATTTACCAGTACTGATGCAATCAATGCTGAAGAGAACATGAGCAACTTTTGGGCATTTTTATAGCTTCATCCCATTGGTGATGATGCTGAAGATTTAGTCATGAAGTTGTTCTCCACTACTCTTTACGATGCCTCAAGGCATTGGTACATGAGCCTTCCTGATGGAAGCATCAAAACCATGGATAGAATTGAAGAAGCCTTTCTCAAAAGATGGAGTGTTAAAGAGGACCCTAACATTCTCCTCACCCGACTAAATAACCTTACCAAATATGAAAATGAGTCCATTTGGGAGTTCCATACTAGATTTGAGACTTTGTTGCAAAGGATCCCCACAAGCTATCATCCGAAAGATGATTACCTTGTCCACATTTACATGAGATCTTTCAATGTCCAACTAGGGTATCTTCTCAGAGATAAAAACCCCCAATCCATTTAGGAAGCCCAAGAGCTCACTACTAAAATAGAAGGAAACCTCCTTTCATCCAAAATTGAGCCTTTTTCTAACCCAAGGGGAAGAATAGACACCAAACCAAAAATAGTTCACAGTGTCGAGCCTACTTCAGACCTATGTACCAGTATCGCCAAGCTGCAAGCCTCTATGGATGGTATCATAAAAAATCAAGAGGAAATGATGAGCTGTATTGTCAAATTGGAAAGATCTTAGACCTAAGCACCTAGGGTCCCATATAAAGGGCAATTCCAAAAAGGAGGCCAATTTTATAAACGAAAGAATGAGCATGAAGTTCCAAACACCTTGGCCCCTGCAAACATTGTTGATGAAAATCCTTGGTGCCTAGAATGCAGTGAAGCACATTGGGAGCATGAGTGTCCTTACATTAATGGCCATCAACAAGTCAACAACATGGATCATTTCATGGAGTTTCCTCAAATAAATATCACCAATGCATAACATCAGGAAGCCATGAAAGAAGCAACCATATCAGCAAGGATGGCAGTAATAAACAACCTAGACCAGGAATCACGAGAGAAGCTAAAGAAACAAGAATTTCAGGTGTATCGAAGGAAGAAGTTGAACCAACCCACCACTGACCAGGCAAATCCCTCACCAACATAGGTACCTCCTCCCAAGACATCCAAGGCTGTGAAGGTTGACCTGAACTTTGACCTCGAAGGGGCCTTGTCAAATATGCATATAAACATCCCCTTGAGAGAAGCAATCAAGATCCCATACATCAAGGAACATTTTGAGACTTTCTTTCTAGGATCAGATGAACCCATGGACCCCCATATTATGTTGCAAGCTGATCACTTCAGGGTCCAATATGGTGAGAGCCCTCCTTTCTTCATGACGTTAGCAATGAACAGTAAGAGCCTCAACAATTGCATGTTATATACGACTGTTGTTGCCAACATGATGTCACTTAAAGTCATGCGACAAGTGGGTTTGAAGGCTAGATAGCCTTATAGAAATGTATGTGGCTTCGAATCTAAACCCATACCCACACATGAGGTGGTTGAGAATGTGGAGGTTTGCTTAAAGGAGTACCCAGAGAAGATAGTGCACATTGACATCATGGTAGTTGATGTCCCAGATGTTAGGGTCCTATAATTATAGGTAACTCAATTCTTCGGTCGCTGATTTAGCATTGCCCCCATGATGAAGACTTCTGGTTCGGTTGACCCCTTTTTTCCTCTCCATCCATTTCGCTCGATCCTCCATCACTCTAGTACATTCTTCATCCACCTCTACGACACTCACTCCCTTATCCATTTGTCCCATTGGCTACATTTCACCCACCTTTCATCCCTGAATAAACAAACTTAGGATATAAAACATTAGGTTAATAATAAATGATTAGTGACAAATTTTTAAGATTAATTAGTGTAATAAAGCAATATTAATTAAATTAAGGTAGTTAGATTAATAATCTAGGTTAATCTTGTTAGTAATTAAATAATTATTAATTAATTAATTAATTAGCTAATAAATAAGTTAGTATTTAGGTTAATTTAGGTTAGTGTTAAACATTAATTAATATAAAACATTTGATAAAAAGCATATAAAAAATTAAAAACCAAATATACTAAACATGACACAAAAAATTAAAAAACATATAATAAAACACAAATAAAACATAAAACCAAAATAAATCATAAAAAAAACATAATTGTATAGTTAAAACAAAGTAATAAAACAAATATTAAAACAAACACATAAATAAATAAAATCAAACATTAATGAAACGAAACTAATACAAAAATTTAAAAAAGCATAAATATAAAACATGTAAAAAGAAAAACTTAATAAATAAAATAAAATAAAAAACAAAACAAACAAACAAAATAAAACATATATATTAAAATATTTTCATAAAGCGCACCTTATGCACTCATCCCCCCAAAAAATATCAACGCTCATAAAAAATTCCGTACCCCCCCCGGTGCTTTTCGAACTTTAATGGAGGGGGGGTCCAAAAAGTGGTATTGGGAAGGACACTTGTCACCTCCAGGTGATTTCAGACTGCCCCCTCCCAATACCATTTATCACATCAGGGGGGGTTTGGAATACCACTTACCTCTCCAAAACCGCCTTCCCTCATTTTCACAAAATCACTATTTTTCCATTTTTCACCAATCTTCTTCTAAAGCGGATTCCGGGCAAATGAAAATAAATTTTTAAAAACAGAGAGAGGTTTTTCTCCATAATAGGATGAAGAAAAAAAAACTCTCAGTTTTTTCACAGGTGCCACTAGTTGGGAGAATCGAAGCTTTCGTTTACCCTCATTTTTCAGATTTTTGGTTTTTCTGTTACAGTCCTGATTTTGTGAGAGATGTTATGGCGAGATGGAGGGGAATTTGGAAAAAAAAAGGATTTTTTTGTCTAGAACATGCCCATATACAATAACCTCCTTCAGTTTTTTCCTAGGTGTTAGCATTGAAGAGAAATAGATATCTGTGCGGACCCCTTTTTTGCAGAAATTCAGCCCGTCTTTCATGGTAAATAGTTTAGGATTTTTGGGGATTTGTTGCTATTTTTAGCTGAGGCAGTTGAATCTGACTTCCAAAACTTGTTGGGGGATATCTCCTTTTTATTCATATGATTTTAATGTAAAAGGTTGTTGAATCTGGACCCGAGAAGAGGAGGGACCATGATTGAACTTTGTATCAGAGCTCACAAAGCTTTCTATATTTCGTCAATCCAATAATACAATCACAACAGCTACAGGATTCATGTGTCATTTTTAGTGGTGATATTTTTCTCATTCACTGTGATTTGTTTCCATTTTATTTCTTAAGTTATTCATGCTCTGAGTTATGCGAAGAAGTTTAAAGAACATAATTTGTTGAGACATACACTTTGTTTCTAGCTTTGACATAATTGTCAATGTTTTCTTCTCAATGGCTAATTTTAGGATTCTTGATTTCCTTGTTATTGTCTAGTCCTCTCACCTTGCTCCTCTAAATCCAAAATCAAATTCTAAGAATCCAGCAAGAATGCCTACCTTGCCTTGTAAGGCTATTTGTAGAACTTGTCTTTGATTGAACTTCAGGCTGTGACCCCATTACCCAATGGACCTCTTTTCTCCTATTTCAACCAATTATTTAAAAATATACAAACTCTGAACTCATTAGCTATCCTAATATCTATTCAAACAAATCTATATCAAATAGAGAGATCCCTCTTTGAGTCTTGGAGGGCTAGATCTAAGACTCGAAGTGGTTTTGATGTTGCCTTTGTGACTGCCTCTACAGCCTTGGGAAAATTATAGAGTGATAATAGAATGGCAATCGTACTGGGGAACTCTCCCCAGTAGTACACTTCAAAGTTCCAGATCTGATCACTAATGGTGGACAGTGACCAGACACAAGAAGGATGAAATATTTCACCTGGAGACTCCAATCAACTTCAAATAGTGCCAACTCAAAGACTCCATTAGAGGAAGAACCTGAAGCATGACTAAGAAGCCTAGAAAGAGCAGGTATTCAAGTCCAAATTGCATTCAAGACATCTTTGGTTTTATATGTAATTATGTTCTATCTTATTCTAAGCCTGATCAAAAGTACACTGTTGAATATTGCATTGACCACCTACTAATTGATGAGCCTCAAGAGACTAAGCCCCAAATTGTAGATCATGTACATACTAATGCACCTGTAGAAATCCTAGTGAGACATAAGCCTCATGCTTTATCTCCTACTCTTGCTAAACCTATGGATGGTTTTAATCCTTTTTCTTCACCTCCTATACCTGCAAAATCCCAGACAGATACAAGCCTCTACATTTGCCTCATTTTCTCCATGACCTCCCTATCAATTACATCAATAATTTGCCCAGGTTTGATGGGGAAAATGTGAAAATCACTGTTGAAAATCATATCCAAAGTCCTGAAGGTTTTCTTGATCTGTTTGAGGTAGAAGATGATGATGTCTGCATCTGAATTTTTTCCCTATTATTGCAAGGTAAAGTCAAGAATTGGTTTAAGAATCTTCCAGGTGCAAACATTAACAGTTTCCATCAGTTTGTAAAATTTTTCCTAGATTGATGGGTGATCATGAGCAATGTCTTTCTCATCCTAGAATAATATGACCATTTGAAAAGATAGCCAGGGGAGACAGTACCACAGTTTTTAGCAAGGTTCAATAAGGTATATCATGCAATGCCTGTTGATATAAGACCACCCCCAGGATCAGCTCACTTGCATTTCCCAAATGCCTGTGATCCTGAGATGGCATTCCAATTAAGAGAATGAAACACTGCAACCCTTGAAGAAATGAAAAAGATTGTAGTTGACGTAGAAGCTAATTTGTTTCACAAAAGGTCCAAGATAAGAGTAGAGAAAAAGGCCAGAACTGAAATGAAGCAGATGACACCTTCAGAAGTGAAGCTATATGTCTTGGTGAACATTATAAAAGGGATGATGCATAAATTTATTAACAGGGGGGGAATTTTTATTCAAGGACCTGATGTCCCATTAATTCCTGGAAGGGAAAAGATCAATGTCCCTAAACACCTTGTATCCTAGCCTCAGCATTTTGATCCACCCAATGATTATTTCATGTATTCAATTCACAATATAGTCGAAGATGAAGTTCAAAATCAGAAGATAGAGGAGGATTCTCCTGATATGATATGCATGTTCAATGGAATTTCATCCATGAATGATTCACCCAAGCTTGATTGGTACAATGATGATTATACCACATTGGATTTTTCAAAGAAATCAACCACATATGATTGGGAGGAAGAATATCATTTGCAATCCCAATAGGACAATCAATCTGCACATGGAAACTATGACACCAATGATCAAAATGTAAAAAAATTTCAAGAGGGTGAAAAACGCCTGCCCTTATGTTTTGCCCCACTCCTGAGAAAACATTACAAGCAGATTTTACATAGAAAGGAAGAGGAATTCTCTATTGCATCAGTTGAGGAAAACAAGGGAGATACAGGAGTTGATCCAGCTATGCAGCCCTTGAGCCTTTTTGAAGGTCAAACCTCAGATGAAATCATGATGCCCGAAACAGGTGATGAGCTGATCCATCTTGATTCATTGCCTCTGTGCTTTAATTAATTTAAAATTTTGAGAGGGAACATTGGCCATATTTTGGTTGAGGATCACAGTGTAAGCCATGAGATGCCAACAGAACAAATTCCATAGTCATATGAAATATTTTATGACCCTATAGCTGATTTTCTGGATAATGTGTGTTTTCAAAGTCAGTTTTCATTTACCCCCATTGTTTTCAAAAATTGTTATGATATGGATATGATCAAACAGTTAGCTACATGGGTGTGTTCAGTAGAAGCATCATTTTAGAACCCATCATAAAAGTTGCAGCCATGTCAGAAGTGCATGAGGATGCAAATAACATAACTACAACATAAAATCATGAGGTTGAATGGGTCGAAACTAAACATCAGGAGATCGGTCAGGTTTATCATGATCCTACAACTATCTATATGGAGAAGTTTTTCTTTTTAGAATACCCATTGATTCCCAAAGTCCCAGGGATTGTCCATAGACCCAGGGATTTGTGTTGTAAAGATCAGACTGGAGATCAGTTTGTGTTGCCCATGCAAGTTCTATTTCTGATATTGTTTAAAAACATTGAAAAAGTAGAGCTAGTAGAGAAGTTGCTTGACTCGTTGCACTGGCATTATTGTATCATTTAAAACAAAAAAAATTATCAGTAGCATAGGGTAGGTAGGAGAATGTGAATAAGCTCAGCATTCTGAGCATCTCTTTTCAGCAGTGTTCATTTTGATTTGATTTCAATTGAAGGATAAAAACAAGTACAATTTGTAGAATAAGATTTTGGGATCAACCCAATGAATAAAGCACCGGTCTGCCTGATCAGATTTCAGTGGTTCTTGACACCTCCTGAAAGAGCTTCCATCCCCAGGTGGAGCCTATGTTAGGGTCCTATAATTATAGGTAACTTGATTCTTTGGTTGTTGATTTTGCATTGCCCCCGTGATGAAGACTTATGGTTCAGTTGACCCCTTTTTTCCCCTCCATCCATTTCGCTCGATCCTCCATCACCCTAGTACATCCTTCATCCACCTCTGCGACACTCACTCCCTTATCCATTTGTCCCATTGGCTACATTTCGCCCGCCTTTCATCACTGAATAAACAAACTTAGGATAGAAAACATTAGGTTAATAATAAATTATTAGTGACACATTTTTAAGATTAATTAGTGTAATAAAGCAATATTAATTAAATTAAGGTAGTTAGATTAATAAGCTAGATTAATCTTGTTAGTAATTAATTAATTATTAATTAATTAGCTAATAATTAAGTTAGTATTTAGGTTAATTTAGGTTAGTGTTAAACATTAATTAATATAAAACATTTGATAAAAAACATATAAAAAATTAAAAACCAAATATAATAAACATAACACAAAAAATTAAAAAACATATAATATAACACAAAAAAAACATAAAAACAAAATAAATCATAAATAAAAACAGAACTATATAGCTAAAACAAAGTAATAAAACAAATATTAAAACAAACACATAAATAAATATAATCAAACATTAATAAAACGAAACTAATACAAAATTAAAAAAGAAAACATAAATATAAAACACGTAAAAAGAAAAACTTAATAAATAAA
>CBVK0100670985.1:0-15757 GCA_900067695.1 Picea abies | reverse complement strand
CTCTCTCTCTCTCTCTCTCTCTATATATATATATATATATATATATATATATATATGCTAAGGCCAACTAGTAGTCAAAGAGCATACCAAAAAGTCAAATGGCCAATATGCATGCAAATGGGCTAAAGTGGTTGAGTGGCCTCCCTCCCTAAATAAGGTATGTCTCATCCAAGAGGGACTTGAGACTCCTCGCTAAAGATCGGAGGTAAAATAATCAGTTATAGGGGCCCTCATGGGTTTAAAAACCAGTCAGTCAGACCCCCCTAGAGATGTAATCCTCCATAAAGGTTGTGTGTTGTTCGACCCCTATCTGACCCAGGATACTTGCAGAATAACCCCTGCAAGTAACCTATGAGATACCTAAGTCAAGCAACTAATAAAATACTATATAACCGATGCACAGGCGAGAAGTCGTAAGTCTGGATCACTGTATGGGAAGGGTAGCAAAGCCCGAAACCTTGAAAGCACCACCTCTCATGGAGGTATGGGAACTAGCAAGATCCCCAGATATGAATAAATCCACATGAATATCTATGACGCTAGGTGAGTATCCGGGGATATCCCTTCAACCAACTTCGTCTGACCTCATGATTAACTCTGGTGTGAGCAGAGCCTCCTGATCTTACCAATTATAAAATGGACTTCTCAACTCCCTGTCTCAGACACATATGTTGATTTAATTTCCTTGGAGAAGTTTACTCACAAAATCCTATTCCAAGGCACTAAATCCTAGACTAGTTTGTGCACCCTAGAAAATAAAATTGTGACTAATCAATTTTAATTTGAAGTGTAAATTTTATTGGCCATGATTACTCAAAAAGGTATGGAAATGAAACTCATGATGTTATGACTCTGCAAGAAAAATAAATATGAATATAATGCAAAGTCTAACTTTAACTTTTCAATGGATGATATGCTTATAAAAACAATGAAATTTTCAATTTCAACTCTCCATTTATGAAGTAAAATGAAATCTTTCACTAAATGCACTAAGCTAATGATAAAGATTCAAAAGACAAAAAATGCCAAGCAATGCAAATTGCCTATTTTTTTGTATTTTCCATATACTAAAAAAGAAAATGCATGGACTGATAAGAAACCTGATATATAAATTCTACTGTGTATAAACAAAATAACTCAAGCAGAATACCAAGCAGCAAAGCGCCCAGCCCAAAGTACAAGGACAATCAAAATGAAAAGATGAGAAAGACTCTACCCAAAAATTCAACTCTAGACAAGCTTCATGTCATCCTAGAGACACTTAACATGCACTACAAAGACCTAAGAAGGATCAACAATCATCAAATCCCACCCAACAATCACCAAACCAAGCAAACAAGCAAAGAAACAAGGTGTACGCGACTATTCAGGCAAACAGAGAGTATATACGCAGCTTGCAATGAGACAGCCAGTGTATGTACACGTCTGTCAAGGAAAAAGGAATGTATATGCTTTGAAACAAGGCCAAGCAAGGGAGAAATGCTAAAAACTCAAACCCAGAGTGAACAGAATCTGTCAAGAAGTGATGCGACAAGAAACAAAAAGGAAAGAGAGAAATGCAAGGAAAAAAATTGCTCCAACCCTTATAAATAAGATCCATCCCTAGTATGGTCGCCAATTCTGTTATGAGGGAAAAACTCTCTATGGCCAGGGTAAACCACAACAGACAAGTATGACTATAGAAATCAACTCAATTCCAACATATTCTATACAAACCAATGTGCACGAGATAAGAAGCCTGCGTATACGCATGTTGTATAGTAGGCAAGGTGCGTACATGTGGAAAAATTATGTATTTTGGCTCTGGATTCATCAAAAAGGGATGCTAAGTATCAATATGGAAATGGAAAAAGGCCCTCTGTGCAAGATTGCATAGGGTGAGGCAAATCTTGCTATAACAGAGGATTAAAACACATTCGATAATGTTGACACCTTTCAAAAACAAGGCGGAGGTGTAACAACTATTGCGCTCTCTTGTGAGAATTATTTGTAAGATCATATAGATAAGACTCCACTATGTGTTTGAGATCATGGAAAGAAAACATCATGGCCTATTGAAAAGTAGCTACGACATTTTTTAGGCCAAAGGGAATTTTCTTGTATGCAAAAGTTCCCCAAGGAAAAATAAAAGCAGTCTTATGTTGGTCCTCAAACCGAATTTGTATCTAGTTATAGCTAGAAAAACCATGCATAAAAGAGAAAATTTCACTTCCTATGCATTTTTCATGGATTTGATCGATTTATCTTTAGGACAAGATTTATTTAAATCTTGGAAATCCATGCAGACTCGAATAGTTCCCTATTTCTTGTCAACTAGAACGAGGTTGGATACCCATTCCATCAACGAGAATGTATAGATAAAACCTACTTTGAGTAGTTTTTCTACCTCATCCTTAATCGTTTTTTCTTTCCTAGGGTTCACTGGTCACAATTTTTGTGGAACCAAAAAAGCATTTGCATAATTTTGAATCTCATGTTGGACGATCCGAAGATCTATCCCCGACATTTCCTCATAATACCAGGTGAACACGTCACAAAAATACTTAAAAAGGGTTGTATATGAATGGATTTCTTTTGGAGAACAGGTCGCCCTAATAAAAAAAATTCCATGACATCAAGGGTCTTGGAGATATTGATCGGGATAGTCTCCAAAATATTTTCCATATTCCCTTTGGCATATATGCCATGAGTTTCCAAAGGGTTTAATGGATGATCAGTATATCCAAACATGGTCGATTGAAATTCTCCTTTATTTACATGAATCAACTACGACAGGAAATAAGATTTGTGATGTAAGTCTTCCCAGGGTCGTTAAGGACTACTATTGCCTCTAGGATCGCCTCGTCCAAAGGGAGGATGATGTCCAATAAATCATGAGAGTTAGAAGAATCAATATCCCATACATGCTCTAACACAGGATCCACTTCCTATGTTAGGGAAGGAGATGGATTTTCATTTGCAATAGCTTGTTGAATGGATCGATAAGATACCTTCATTATAGACAATGGCATTTCCATTCTAGTACGTTCCAATTTGTCCCCCAAAGTCAATGGGGGAGGCAGAGTCCATGGATCTTCAAAGTAATAAGTTCAAAACAATCTAACTTGAAATATATTGTCTTTTAGTGTAGACTGTTCAGGAATAGTTAGAACGGAATTAACTTCTAATGATGGTGTCAGAAAATAGAACGTACCCATCACAGAAGGATACATCCCGACACCCCAATTCGTAGGTTCCCATTATGAATTTTTTATCAAAGGAACTGTAGAGATTGGTGACGTTGTAGGATCTGCATGAATGACTAACAATTGTTCAATAGTGGCAATTCTCCCTTCGTGAGGGAAACATAGCACTCAAAAAACCATGGAAACTACGACTGTCATTGCATATGTCTATCTTCTTCCTAAGAGTAGATTATATTTGAGAGGTGCATTGACTACTTTTACTTCGACGCGCATGATTTTTACCTCTAACTAGATAGGGAAAGAAGGGATAATCACATGTGTTCTAAAAGAACGACCATCGAATTCCATAGGCAATGTGGGAGAAAAAGCTAACTCAGGTGAGCCAATAGCTCGGCAACATGATAACGACAAGACACATGTCAAAGAACCTTCATCCACCATAGTGTGAAAAATATTTTTTAAAAAGACTACATGGTTTAAACCACTACAATCTGAAACAAAATGTGATATAGAAGGTGGGGCTTGACATTAGAAGTTTCAAACGTGATGGAAAGTGATTTAGAGGATTCAGAATCCCCTAAATAAGATAATAATTCATTTCGTCATGATGGGAAAATCTGGAGGACTTCCAGCACGGACATAGCACAAGGCGTTTGGGCCAAATCTTTAAAAATAGAATAATTTTGAGCCTCTCTAGTGTTTGGATTGTGTGATGTCTGTTTCAAAACACCTTTCAATATGTGAGGCATTGAGTCTACTATTGGTTTCTCTATATATAGAGAGATTTTGATGGTTCTGGCAACTCCTTATCCTTCTTTGCAGACTCGGGATTCCTGTAATCACGAGCTCTAGTTTGCAAATTAATATCCCACTTCAACATCAAAACATTCAATGTTCCGTATTCCAGCATGGGGGTACCTTGATTTCCCGCATCCATATTAGGTGTCGAGGAAGTACCCTGCATTAAATTCTGACCTTACGGAAATGGGTTAGTCAAAACAACAGGTTGTTTCTATGTTAACAAGCATTGGGATTCCTCAAGTTTGGAGAAGAGATGAGTCAAGTGATCTTCTTTGAAAAGCTTGTAAGGGAACTTTACCTTCTTCTTTGGTTCTTTTTCCCCTCAACAATATTACAACTTCTTTTTCATTTCCCCCACCACCTTTATTTCCCTTCCCTTTATTTTTCCCTCCATATTTTTGAGGACCCTTTGGAGTCATCGACTTCACACTATGTACATCTGATTACTGGGTAGTGATGGTGGTCAAACCAGGGGCCTAACTAGCCATATTTTTTTGAATAGACAACTATTTCATTTCATTAGAAATCAGATTTGTGGCTTTTCTTTGTGATGAACCAACAATATCATCAGTATGTGGTTCTAACTTCGATTTCATCAAGTTAAGATTCAATCATGGCACGTCTAGAAATATATCATAGAGCATGTCTAACTGAGAGTAAATGAGCTCTAACTATTGCACTCTAAGTATCACTTGTTCCTCCATAAGCACTCCTGAAGTAACAACATCCTTAGAAATATAAGGGAGTAATGAATTTAGGAACCATTCTAAAAGAAATTTAGGAGGAACCATGGACTTAATCAAACTCTTTCGTCTCCTCCATTCCCTAATGTGATCAGAAATGTGAGTGGCTTTATTTTGTTCAAAAATAGCCAAACTTTGTGTGCCAACATCATACCGAATAGGGAGCTAGAAATGATTGAGAAAGACCATGGCTAAATCACCAAATGTTTTGAAATTTGACCCCTCCAACTCTATATACTATTTAGCAGCGCCCCCAGTGAGGGTGCATTGGAATAACCACAACCAAATAGAGTTAGTGTTCAACGAATTAGAAAAACACCACAAATGAAACACCATTACATGATCTCTAGGATATTCACCACTCCTACCTTCGAAATTTGGTATATCGGAAGGCAGTTTGGTGGGGACCGGAGGCCAACTGTGGTTATGATGAATCAGATCGTTCATTAACTTTGACAAATCTGGAAAATGAAGGGTTACCATAATGGGTAGCCTAGGATGTTGCATTGATCCAGAAACCATAGGATTAACGAATACCAAATGATTAGTAGTCTAAAAAGATAGAACTAGATATAAAATTGCACCAAGTTGCTAGGAAGAGCTCATAAACTGACTTGAATTTTGATAAAAACTAGTATTTCTGGAACCAATGAAGTGGAAACCTCCACCTGTCTTCCCTCTGGTAGACTGAAAATGATTAAATCCCAATGACATCCCTTAACAGGGAACAATCCCCAGCATGGGATTCCACTAACGCTAGAAAGGGTTGCTCCCTTTTGGCATAGCGTATGGGGATAAATTCATATTCCCAAAAGCGTCGTAGAGAGAGAATGGCGTGGAACTGACCCAAACGTTGGACAAAAATCCCTCGCTCCCACCACTAGAAGTATTAGGCCTCATCGCAGGCCTGGGCAATCGGAAGAAACCACCACCAAGTGAAGGATTCATTGTGGGTATGTGCCCCCTAGCATAAGGGAAAGCTTGCCACAAAGACATCAAACTCCTTGAAAAATACAAAGCTTGCAAAATAGTCGATGAAATCCCTGCTCCTATGTTAGAACCTTGAATAAATGGCTAGGATGGGATTGGAATAGAACTTTCGCCCATAGAATACATCCCAAATGAAAAGGAATTAGTGACATATGACATAGGATGAGTACCATACGTGATGGAAGTGAGTCCAGACAACAAGGAAACCAAACCACTAATCAAAGGAGATGGTGTTACTTAAACGAGGCACTTTGTCTAGGTTGAGGGAAAGGAGGTGTTGTACCCCCACCTCCTACTACTGAAAGAGGATTATGTGGATTCCCACCTTAAAGCAAGTTGTTATTATCTCCCATTGTACATTGTTGGATCCAAAAACCTTGAGTGTCTACAACCTCAAAATTTGCAACTTCAAAATTTGCTACTTGCACAAGTACTAGATTGTTAGGTCTAGTTAGCAGTGGATTCTAAGGTCTGGCGAAACCTTTAGCTTCAAGATCATAAATCTGTGTTACCTCTGGTATAGAATTTATTTCTTCTAAAGGCATAGGCTCGAGAGCAACTTCTCCAAAGTCAATAGACTCAAAAGCAAATGTTTGGTCCAACCTTCTCCTTTATAGAGGCAATGATGGCTCAATCATTGTTAAACCCTAAATAATGGCTCATTACCCCTTAATTAGGGAATATTATATTAGTAATGTTATTTTATTCATGTCGTCTTTAGTCCATTAGTTTTAATTATACCTCCTAGTCTTCTATATATACCAAGGAGACATTTTCATTTTGAATCATCTGGTAATTGTACATTTATGTGGGCATAAGGAGGTTGCCCCCTCAAAGAGGCTTATTATTTTAGTTTCTCTCTTTTTCAAGGCGTTGAGTACTTATTCTAAGTTTTTTCTATGCTATATTGATATTTGGTTCTTAACATATGGTATCAGAGCTCAAGGTCTTGGGGTTTCGCTGCTACATATAAGACACCTTGGAATTTTCACTATAACTTTTTCTCTACAATGTTTCGTAAGGAATGTCTTGGAAGATATTTAGTAGACAGATCAAGGTACGTTGGGTTAAAATTTTAGATCCCGGGGCCTTATAATTTCAGAGATACAGCATGTGCAAGATAGGGTTCTAGAATCATCCTGAACTGAGGCATTGCGAAATTTTCTCTATAAAAAATTTTCAGTAATGTTTCAGACCCTGAAATATGGAGGATATTCATATAAATTAGTAAGGTATCTGTGGTAAAATGTTTATCTTTTGGGTCATCTTAAATTTGTAGATACACCCTGTGGAAGATAGGGTATCTGACTAGTCCTATTGACTAGTCTCAAGAAGGTGTTCCAGGTAAAAAAATCATAAATTCTTCCTAGAATATCCAAATTGAGTGAGAATAGTTTCATTGGATAGTGGACAATCTGCAGTATTTCTGGTATGAGTTTTAGAATTTTGTATCATTTATTTTGTGTGGGAACTCTATACAAGTGAGATCTCCTGGAAAAGCCGAAAATCAACAAGTTGTGGGGAAGTTACCGTAAATTCCACTTGGCACATCCAATTTTGATTAGACCTGTGGTATTGTAGAGAATAGATATCAGAGAACTACAAAAAATAAAGTTTCATACCCAGAAGGTTCAAAACTTTGGAGATACAACATAAGAAATATTGTCTAGCAGAACCACCTCAAAATCAAGGTTCAAAAGTGATATCAAGGTTCAAAAGTGATACTTGGCCAACATGCCACCCAAAAAGAGAACTTCTACACCAAATAAGCCTCTAGAAAATCCTAATTGGACTCTTGATGAAGGTGAAGAAATGCGTAGGGACATAAATGATTTACAAAAGAAGACAGTAACAAAAGATGAACTACAAGAGATGGAAGCTAAGTTGGAGGCAATAAATACTAAGATGGATGGTTTAAAAGAGGAGATCATGGAAGGATTGAAAAATTTCGTAATAGAGAGAACACCTGAAAGTGAAAATGTATCCCATGAAATTCAGGATGAGGACACAAGGAAGGTGAATCAAGAATGGACAAACTCTAACTTTGGGTTGAAGACCAACCACGTTCCTAAGATTGATATGCGGAAGTTTGATGGCAAGGACCCTATCACATGGATACTTCAGATGAAGCAATTCTTTGATCTACATAATGTTCCACGTACACAAAAGGTATGAATTGCTTGTTTATATTTAGAACCCAATCAATTTGTATGGTATAGATGGCTTTGTTCTCATAAATCACTCATCACTTGGACAATTTTCACAGAAGAAATGATAGCACACTATGAGGATACAAGGAACAATACCTTCTTTAGCCAATTAATAAATCTCAAGCAAAAGGGTTCAGCTACAAAGAACATTGAGAACTTCCAAATATTGAATATAAAGGTTAAAGATATTCCAGATGAGCACTTGATAGATGTATTCATAGGAACTTTAAGAGATAACATTCAACATGAGGTTCGCCTTTGGGAACCCAAAACATTGGAGAATGCATTTAGGGTGGCAAGAAATGTTGAAAGTAAAAATATGGTTGTTACACATTATTTTTGTCATCCCTATGACCATTAATGATGTAAACCTATCTGTAGTCTTCAGAGGGGTCAGTGGCCTGAGTTCCTGAACAAAGAAGGGAGAAGAACTTTTCCTGAGAGAAGAAGTTGCATTCTCCTTTGGAAAAACCCTATTAAAAAAGGATGTTCGTAGGTTGCTATATAGGCAGGGTGCGAGAATGCCTAATTCTCGCAGGTTGCACCATAGCTGGGTTGCGAGAGGTTCGTAGGTTGCTTTATAGGCAAGGTGTGGGAATGCTTACACGTGGGAAAAACGAGCGTTTTCTCGAATCTTCTAGAAGGAGAAACTTCCATGGTGAGGTGGCATCCGAATGGTTTGGATCTTACTCGCTTTCATGATTTAGTGGGATCATCCTAACCTCCACCTCCTCACCTTATCCTCTTCAGCTTATAAAAGTAGAGGAGCTCTCATGGAGAAAAGTTAAGTTGGATTTGGCTTGGAATTATTAGCTTGGTTAGAGTGGTTTTGAGTTTTTCCTTTGTCAAGATAGATTATGAATACTATCAGATCTGTGCTCTCAAAATTCTTGGAGTGAAAGTGTGTGGGGAACGAAGGACAGTTGGAAGGGACCTTACGACATCAAGGCCATGGTTGTAATCTCTCTTTCTCATTTAATATGATACAGTAATATGATTCTTTCCTATAAAGCTTGTTGTGTTTGTGTTTTATTGTATGATTCCTTGATCACATACATAGGTTTATATTGAGATTATGCTATTACTATTACTTTGGTCGATTGCGTTCTTTCACAGGTTCATCATTGTATGAGTGTTGGAACGGAGCCAGGATGGCAATGGCGAGAGGAAGCAACATTTAAACGGGACATCACCTATCCCTCTTTAATTAGTAAATTCAATATTTAAAACTCAAGGAAAGCGTCATGTTCTAGTGTGTTTTGTTCTAGATCTAGGTGGATCTAGGGAGATCAGTTAGTGTCTGCACCTATTGATTAGTCCAATAACAAAATTGGTGACTCCACTGGGGAATGAATTGTTTCCTAGTTATTCTATTTTCCCTTGCTTTGATTGCTTGTTTTCTGGTTTCTAAGTCTGTGGGACATCCATCCAGACTCTCTGGATCTAGAATTTCACTTAGATTCCCTGTCCTTTTTCAAATTTTTCTTTGATTACAGACATTCTCGCACTGTAACTCTCTGTGGCCTGTGAGAATCATTGATGTTCGCACCCTGCTGTTAGATCCAATGTGAACTTCTCGCACCCTACCAATGTCTAGCCTACGAGAATCCCTAATTCTCGCATTGTACTTCACTACTAGGTTGTGAACTTGTTTGTAAACTTTTTTGGATTGGGTCTTGTTATCTTTTGATGACCTAATTTTTCTTTGATCAACTGGATTGAGCTTTTGGACCCTATATTGATCTGTTTACAGTCTGCTTGACATTCTTTGAGTTTCTTTTAGCCATCTTTGCTTTGTTTGGTTTTGAAGGATTAGTCTCTTGCTTTGAGTGTCTTTCAATTCCAAAGCCTGTGTTTTCTTTAGAATTTCTTAGGGAAAGATCAGATTTCTTCTGAATAGTTCGCTTTAAAAGAAAAATTTTAGTTTGGGTTTCTTTGTTTTAAGAAAGTTCAGTATTGCTTTTAATGAAATTTTTGAAACAAAAAGATTCAATTTCTTTCTTTATATTGGATTGGGGGCATCCTTGCATTTGAAGTAGCGGAATTGCATGATTCTTGGCATTTTTTGATTTTAAATTATGAATCGTGCATTTTTTGATTCATGGGGGGGGCATGAATCGTGCATTGGTGTACAGTATTTTTTGCTCATTTCTTGAGAATATCGATATTGATGAGTTTTAAGATTTTGGGACATTGTGCATCTGGGAATGATAAATGTTTTCTCCTTCTCGTAGCATAGCTTTCATCGAAATGAAAAGATTACATCTTCATCTCTTTTCATAACTTTTGAGTCGGTCAAAACACCATATTGTCGACGCCATTTTCCTTTTGAGTAACAATAACCATAAAATAAAGCACTTATAAAAATTGATTAGACATTTTTATCTTTTCTGGTAGAAAACCTACATTAGATTAGTCATAGGGCTTTGGAATAGGTGTGGAAGATAACTTTCCAAAGTTGCAAACAAACATAGAATCTTGAGTTAGGGAGTGGTTAAATCCACTTATTACATTTTGTCTTGGGAAGCCCTTCTAACACAAGGGTCAATCATGAGGTCGCATTGAGACTGGCAGAGTTACTCACCCTTCTTTGTTGGTCTTGGTGTAGGGATTGCGCGTATTATGGGGGTCATTTGAAGGTATACCCACAATGATGAGTGGAATCCTTTCAAGTTGATTTCGGGCTAGATACCCTGCCCTTGCGCGTGGATCAGACTGTCGACTATTTCCCCAGGCATCACTGTAGTAATTGGTAACCTTAGTGGTGTATCTCTCTAGGTTCTTTACACAAGGTGACTGTGGAGGGGCAAGTCTTCATGGTACCTAGAATCGATGTTGGCCAAACTCACTTGGGCTCCTTGGAGGGTATACCCACAATTATGTGTGGGAGCTTGCACCAGGGTGTAAGTCCGTTAATCAAGTCATCAATGTAACTTTTCCACCCGCTCTATCTCATCCCCTTCTTACATTGTTCCTGCGACGTTGGATTTCATCACCAACTAGTGCGTTCATTGTGAGAACGTTTTGTTTCCTTGCTTGCTTACTAGATTTTTAGCATGTGTTGTTTGTTTTCCTTAGAGGACTCTAGATTGGAGATTTATTTAATGGCGTCAGTTCCTAAAATGACCAATGAAGGAACCCCTACTCCAGGGGAACCTTTTATTTTTCCTTCTTATGGAAACATTGGTACTCCTCATATTGCTACTTTGAGCCTTCCAGGTCTCACAATTGGATTACCGGTATGGTTGTTTTCCACTCAGGTAATCCTGAACGCAGTTAGTGCTTCAGTCACAATCACTTCCCCCCACGAGCATCAACCTCATGTTGATCCTTCACCTTCTTCACCAATAAGGTTTTCTTTGCCTTCTTCACTTTCAAGGTCGCTTTCCGTTTCATCTTCTTCGTCAAGTGAAAGTTCTGAAGCTAGTAACCTGGTGAATAAGAAGAAGAAGAAAAGGAAGATTAAGAAGAAGAAAGATAAACAAGGGTCAAAGCTTCCAACCACTGTCAAACATGTTGGAAAACAACCAGTTACTGTTAATCGTGCTAGGAGTGTTGATGATGTCAAGATCACCCAAACAAATCGTAAGCCCAAGTACCCTTGTAGGCTTTGTAAGGGTATCCATCTTCTTAAGGATTTCCCTGGTCTATCCAAGGTTATAGAAGCATGGTCTACACACCCTCGCCAACCCATGTCATTAGCCTTTGAAAAACATGTTGACGACCCCCCATCAACCAGTGATGATATGGTTAGGAAGAAGAAAAGTAGAGTCAATTTCCCGTGTATGTTATGCAAAGGGATTCATCTCACTCACCTTTGTTCTCGTATGGACGAAGCCTCGAAATTACTAGAATACATGACTGTTTCATAGCCTCAACTTCCAGCTACTTACCGTAATCTTTCTTTGAACCCCCCTATAGTTGATGGAATGATCCCTCTGGTCCCTTCATCGGTCAATCTGGTTGATCATGTCGTTAATCTGATCACGTCCTTAGTTGTACTAGTTGACAAAGTGGTTGATCTGATACCATCCTCAGTCAATCCCTCTCTCCCCTCAGAGAGTGAAACTAAAGTGGTCAATCTGATCCCATCCTTGGTCGATCCCACTCTCCTGTAAGAGAGTGTCACCCAAGCAGTTGATCTGATCCCATCCTCAGTCGATCCCGCTCTCCCATTAGAGAGTGTCACCCAAGTGGTCGATCTGTTTCCATCTGTCGACCCCATTCTCTCCTTGGAGAATGAAACTCAAGTGGTCGATCTCATCCCTCCATCGGTCGATCCTACTCTCCTACTAGAGAGTAAACCTGATACTGCCCATGTTTTTCTCATTGATACAGAATCTACCATGCTGGGGGCTATTCCTCCTTCTCCCGTGGAACCCCCTCCAAGTTATGAGGCCATCCATTTTGATTGGGGTGTGTTAACTGGACCTCATATTCCCTCTCACATTCCTCTCCATATTACAGTACATGTTTGTGGTCGAGACGTTCCTCAGACACTGATAGATGAAGGTGCATCCATTAGTATTTTGTCCTCTTTTGCTTGGCAATCTTTGGGTTGTCCTCCACTTGCGCCTGTTACGCAGAATCTGTTAGCTTTTAACAGAAGAACTAGTCAACCTTTAGGGACCCTTCCTTAGTTTTCTATAACTTTGGGAGGGAAAACTGTCTTTATTGACGTCATGGTAGTCCAAGACTCCTTGGATTTTGCTTTACTCCTTGGGCGAGATTATGTCTATGCCATGAAAGATATTGTGTCTACTCTTTTTTGTGGGATATATTTCCCTCACGATGGATGGGTTGTGACTGTTGATCAAATTTCATTCATTGGCCCCAACTGGATTGCCTCCCTAAATGTTTCTTATATGTAGACGGTATTTCCCCTGCCACAGGTCAATTATGTGGCATTGTCACCCATGGCTTCAACTTCTAATGACTTAGATCTAGTAGTTGACATGGTGATCTCTTTGATAGGGTTGTTAGAGCCTGATCTCTTTACCTCTGTCACAACACTCGACATGGTGTCCTTCCAGAGTGTGTTTCTTCCTTCTAGTGAAGACCTCTTAGAATCCATGACCGAGTTTTATCCCTTGACATGGTGTCATTCCAGAGCATTTTCCTCTTGGAATCCATGATCAAGAAGAGAGACTCTAAGGATAGTTTTTGCATCTCTAAGGAAACCTCGTTAAAAAATGAAACAGAGGTCTTTGAGCATGGTTTTTTGGATTTCAAGCTCGTTAAAAAATGAAATAGTTCTCCCGCTCTCTGTTTGAGTCAATTCCTTCATCTAGTATTTGAATCTTCTTTTCCTCCGCCTTTGTTGTTGGATGAAATGAAGCTTGGGGGGTAATACTTTTAGCCTCTAGACTTCATGCTGAAGTAGAGCCGCTAGCTTCTTAAGATGGGGGCTAAGTACCAACCATCCCTTTGTTATGTGTTGGGAAGTCGCAAGCATAGTTTTCTATGGTTCAAGCTTGTGTAAAAATGAAACCACTTACCTCAAGCATAGTTTCCTCTGGTTCAATCTTGCGTAAAAATGAAACCAGGTCCAAGCATAGTTTTGTTTAGTTTTTAAGCTTGTGTAAAAATAAAATCTATCCCAAGCATAGTTTTGTTTTGTTTTAAAGCTTGCTTAAAAATGAAAACAATCCCAAGCTTAGTCTTTGTTTTGTTTTAAAGCTTGTGTAAAAATAAAATCTATCCCAAGCATAGTTTTGTTTTGTTTTAAAGATTGCGTAAAAATGAAAACAATCCTGAGCTTAGTCTTTGTTCTTTCTCATGCTCGTAAATACATGAGAATAAGTTACCGAGCTTAGTCTTTGTTCTTTCTCGTGCTCGTAAATCAATGAGAATGTAACCGAGTATGCTTTTATCACCTTTTCGGACTCGTAAAGGTTATATGAAAAAGGAACCCACTGGATTTCCCTTTAATCTCTTTCCATACTCTCTAAACATGAAAAGATTGCCGAGTGACCTTGTTCTTTTCACGCTCGTTAAAGTATTTGAAGAAATTGTCTGTTGAGTGATAGTTTATCTCTTTTTCCGTCTCATCAGACTACTTTACGAAAAAATAACTGGGAGAGTTCTCTTTAAGTGTTTTTTAGGCTCTATAAACATGAAAAACCCTTGAGTTTTCTTTCTTTGGACTCATAAAACAAACATTGAAAGGCCTATATGGGACCGAACCACTCCTTCCTAGGGTTTGTTAAACGTACTCCAAGGGACTCATCCAAAGGATGAGCTTAAATTGACAAGCATATGTTATCCTCCTCAAGCTTGCATAAAAATAAAGAGGTACTCGCTAGAAATGGTGGGGGGGGAAATTGGGAAAGAAATGTATCTAAACCTGTATTCTATGGCAGAGTCGCTTTTGAACATGACACCCTTTCACTCACCTTGTGTCTAGGTTGGAAAATCTGCTCGTCTCTTGGTCATACTCCTTTATAAGATTACAAATTGGTCTGTGATCCCTATTATTGAGTCAGTATTTTCCAAGACAATTGTCGTGTTGTCAATATGTTCAAAAAGATTTCCAACCTGAAAAGACTTCTATTGCATCGACCATTTCTACAGTCTTTAAGCCTTCTATTGCATCGGCCATCCCTGAGCCAGTCCTGAATCACTTGTTACTCTGACCTACATCAAATCTTGTTACTTGTTTCATGTCATTGATGTGGGATACATTAAGGCCCTCTTGTGATGAGTCTTTTCCTGTCGACTTCAACTCATTATCCAGGAATTAGACTTAGAAGAAACTAATTGGTACCTTGGAACTTGCATGCCTCAATGGCAGGTTTCCTCACTTTCGACTGTGGGTTTTCATTATTGACCCCTGATCGGGAGATTCCGTCGAGTGTTCGACTTTAGCTCATTAATTCACATTCATTGGATTGTACTAGTGTACCTTGGGAGTCATTGACATTAATGGAGATTTCCCTCGCACTTGTTAACGGTTCTCATCATTGATCGATAATCAAGTGGTTTCTACTATGTTTGACTCTAGCACATGTATTCGCATAACTAGATTCGTACTATAGAGTGGTGGATATAAAGACCCTGGATCTTTTCTGTCAGATTCAGGTTGCGTTGGAGTGTATTCAGATTGTATTGGTGCATAGATCCACAGTGTATGTCTGGTGGTTATGTTCAAATTTGAGTCTTTAACACATAGATCCACAGTGTATTTTTGGTGGCTATATTCAGATTTGAGTCATATTGGCATGGATCCACAGGGTATGTTTGGTGGCCATGACCTATCTTACTTGAAATGGATCTTCACATGTTGGCATTTATGCTTTGTGTTGTTCCTGAGTCTGTACTTAAGGCTTAAAAGTACAGTGTCAAGGCATCTGAAAGTGTGATAAAGGTTGATAAAGTATTATGCTAACCTTCGGTATGGGAAACTAATAAATATTTCTACGTTCTCGTTGTCTAGCTTCCAACTGTTCCCAGGTAGTAATATCTTGTTCAATGGCTGCCCATGAACGTTCCAATTTCTCCCGGGTGTTCGCAGTTTTAAGGACTGTGTCAAAAAGATTTAAAGCGATATGTATTTGGTTGGATAGTCCGGGTTGAATATTTGGTTGAATTGCTGCAGGAATAGTCATTGAGGAACAGTACCAATATGTAAAATGATTTAAACAAAAGATTTCAATGCTGTTTCAATTTGATTAAAATGAAGAGAAACTTTTACATGAAGAACGAAATAAGAATGCAAACTGAAGGCCCTTTCCCGTAACTGTATTATTTTTAGTAAAATATGTAGGGTGAGAGAAAAATGTTTAGCTGTAGATAACGTAAGGTTACTGTCAATAGAAAAACTCACACA
>CBVK0100670984.1:0-15757 GCA_900067695.1 Picea abies | reverse complement strand
TATATTTATTTTATAAAATAATATAAAATATATTTATATTTAAAAAAAAAAATTATTGAATATTTTTATATTAAAATAAAAAATTAATATCTTATTAATTATATATTTTTATTTTATAAAATAATATAAATATATTTATATTTTTTAAAAATATTTTTTTAATATATTTATATTAAATAAAATACTAATATTTTATTAAATAATTATAAAAAATAATATGGAAAAAAATTCTATTGTGAAATGTAAAGAAATTACATAACATTTGATTTAGCTGATAACTATTGCGAAATGTAAAGAAATTACATAACATTTGATTTAGCTGTAGTTTTTTAAATGAATATGTATTAAGAGTTTTTTTACATTTGATTATTTGATTTAGCTGATAAATATTAAATAATATGGAAAAAATTTCTATTGTGAAATGTAAAGAAATTACATAACATTTTATTTAGCTGATAACTATTGTGAAATGTAAAGAAATTACATAACATTTGATTTAGCTGTAGTTTTTTAAATGAATATGTATTAAGAGTTTTTTTTGCTTTTTAAATTTAACATATGTTATGATTAAAGTTTTGGAAGATGATAACTCAAATTATGATTATTTTGGTGATCATTGATTTTAAAAATAATAAAATATAGATTTAGGTTGTTGAAAAGGTTTTTTATTTTTTAATTACAAGTATTTTTTTCTATATAATTTATATTAAAAAGAGTTAATAAAAAAGAAAGTCGGTAATTAACTAAATTCATAGTTATTGAAATCATGTTAAATATAAATTGTTTAAAATTTATTAAGCATACTATGTTAATGTTTTTTAATACAACCTTGACATGTTGATTTTATCGCAAAAATATAACCAAACAATGTTGCATAGTAGCACAATTTGAAAGTTTAATGGTTTGTGTATGGAAGATTATTAGTGACAAAGATTGTTTCTTTTATTCTCTAAATTTTTATAAAATATGTAATTTCTTTATAAAATACATGTAATATAAAGAATATGAAAAATTGTAACATAAGTTTTGTATTTTCTTAGATTATTTATATCTCATCATGACATTGAAATTGGTTAAATAATTGAATGGTTGATTCATTGTTGAATTATTTTTTGGGTCTATACATTCTAATTTAGTTAGTGAAAATTCGATTTGATTTTCTTCTCAATATTATTATTGCACTTTCAATGTAATGTAATGAGTATTTAATTAATGTAAATTATCTTAAATTATTAAGGAAAAAAATGTAGAATTCTTACTTGAGAAAGGAATCACCAATCTTAAAAAAAAATGAGAAGAGTGGATGGAAAAATGACTCATGTTTATTAATTGTTGTAAACTTTGACAATTGTTATTGCAACATTGTAAATGAGTGCCCCCCAAACTCAACCTAGAGAAGTTGTTATAATATGAAATTGAATGGCAATGGTGGAGAAGCTTCATGATTGAATTTGGTACTTTTATGTAGATTCTAAGGTGTAATATCCTCCATGTGATGGTGAAATGGATACTCTATGAGTTGACAAATTGTTGAGGTAGCTTAGCTCCTATGATGAAGTGAAATAATACATAAATGAAGACAAAAGTTTTTTTACAAAGTTATGCATGTATAGAGAATCATTTTTATGGTGACAGAATTTGTGTGTGATTCAAGATCATTCCTCACTTATAGAGTGATCTTACATGAACCTTGATTTGTGTGGTTAATTAGGTATATTTCATATTTTAATATTTTGTAATGAGTCTTGATTAGATTAAAAGGTCTAGGGAATTGTTGGAGCCTGGCCAAAGAGAAAAGAAAGATGTTTTTGAGAAAGAAAGCATGCATGAGGAAAGCGATAGATGGAAGGAAGAACAACACGCGCACATGTAGGGAAGACCTAATGATGGTAGGGTTGGGGTTTTGGTAATGTATTCTAATGGTTGAAGAGACAAAAATTTATAAATATAGATACTTAGGTATCATAAGGGGTTGGATATATACTTAGGTATCGTTCGGTTCATGGTATTATCGAGTTTAACTAGTTATCTATGAGTTGTTGCTATATGTAATATTTTTTTGTATGCTCTATTTTGTATAAGTTGTTGAGCTCGAGAGGACGAAGGAGGGTAGATCTTGAGGGTTAGATCATAGGCTGAGGAGCTTGGTGTGATCTAGTCCACCTCATATAGATCTTACCCAACTGGGAGAATTGTAAGTGCATGGTGTTGTAGTAACAGAGCAACTATAATAAAAGAGATGCGAGCCAAATATTTGTGGGCGTAGCCTAGGAGGGGGTGAACCACGTTAACATCTGTGTTATGTGATGAATGCATGCATATCTTTGTTGTCTTCAGTAGTTATTGCTATTCTTAATGAATGAGTTGCTATATTTCCTTCTTATTCAAAAATGATGTTATATTGTGGTTACAAGTTATAATAATGGTTCAATATATAGTTCTCATATCTCACACTCAATCCTAGGTTGTAAACAGATGAGTATTACAGCCACCCATTAAAGCTATCTTGGGTGAGACTGCACAATGCATTCTATGTGTTGCATTGCCTTCTGGTTTACCAGGAGGGTCGATAGTTTTAGAGGCTTTGTTGGAAACCCAAAAAGACATGAACCCTGGGTCAATAAACTCAAACAGAATAGAAGAAGAAGAAGTAACCAATGTTGGCCCTTGACCAAGTTTTGGGATAATCTTGGTCATGTTTGACCGTTTTTGGGACTTCGACATCCTGTCAAAGGAGGAGTGCAAGACGGAGTGGAGATCACGGTATCTCATCTCACTTTTGGGTCCATTTTGGGTTTTTGGGAATATGTAACGGGATTGGGGCATTGGCCCATGGGTTTTTACCCATGCTTAGGCCTATTTTGTATGTATAAATAAAAGGATAAGCAAGAAAGTAGTAGTTGAATATCGACATCTATGTGATGTAGGCTAAGTGCAAGTAAGGTCTGTAAGTGCTTTGTGCCTACATGAGACTTGCAAGGCTAAGTGCAAGTCATTGTAGGAAGTTGGAAAAGGCTTTGTGTTGTAACACAAGGAAGAAGGATCTAGCAAGCTACACAGATCTTCTGTCATGTGTGTAGTAGGGTTTTGATGGCTTCGTGCTTGTAACTGATTGAAGACGCTAATAAAGAAGAAGAATTGGTGGACGTAGCCCCAGGGTGGGGGTGAACCACGTAAATACGGTGTTGTCTACTTTGCACCTTGTTCTGATGCATTGATGTGATTAATTGCTAAGTGTTTTGATATATTTAGATAGATCTACTTATGCTTTGTTCTTCTTAGAGGTGTGTGAATGTTAGATCTGACATGTATGAAGGTGCTTAGTGTTGATTCACCGGATCTGATCTGCTTTATTGTTTCTAAGTGGTGAGATACCTTAGATCTAAGTAAATGTTGGGATGCTCCATGCTATCTGTGAAGTATAGTAAGGGATGAATTTTGACGAACGATTGGTACTAAGTGCTCTATAAGCGATGTAATCATAGATCTGTGTCCCGGCTAAGGTTGCAAACACTTGAGTCTTGCAACCACCCCTGCCTCTACCTCGGGTGAGACTTCATCTGCTTCGCAGGTGTTGCCAAAAGGGTCGGTAGTTAGGGTTTTGTTGGTATGCTCTTGAGCATTGACCCCTGGGTCTGCCACTATCCCAGCAAATGGTTCTATTGTCAGGACCTGAAACTGTGATTGTTGGGAACTGAGAAAGAGGAAGCTCTGTGCAAAGATTCGATATGAAACTGTGAAAGCTCTATGTGTAGATCTGTGCCCTAGTGCGCAGTATTCTACTTGATCTGTAAAGATTTGTACTAAAGAAAGAAGGTTATATCTGAGAGAAAGAACCCCGATCTAAAGAAAGAAGGCCAGATCTAAAGGAAAGGAGGTCGAATCTGTAGGAAAGAAGTAGGATCTGAAATCTTTGTGCTCCAAGAAAGGTAAAAGAGAGAAGTTATGATTGAAAGAGGTAAGATATTGTGTGCTCTGTTAAAGTAAGAATATTTAAAATTTATAGATCTGAAAAAATTGTACTTTGTAAAAGTAAGATAAGTGGAAATTTTTGTTTCTAAAGCATGGATCTATGTATGTTTGATAGATTATGTCCTAGCTTAAAAACTAGGGCATTAATAGATGAAAGAAGGTTTGATATGAATAGATCTGATAAGAATAATTATAGATATGTTATACCTATGCATAGAAAGAATTTTTGGACTAACAAATGGATGCAGGATCCTAGAAAGAATTTTTTGCAGGTTAGCTACCATGATCCTAGTCCATAGTACAGAAGAGGTTGGGGATCATTTAAACGAAAGAGAGGATTGACCCTCTATTACAGTTGCAGAAGACCAGGACATATTGCTAAGAAATCCCATGGAAGAAGGCCTAGTTGTCTTTGTTGCAAATCCATGGACCATGAAGTGTTGGATTGCCCTAGAATGATTGCTAAGATTGAAGGAATGAATATGAATCAAGGAAACCCTAAGGCAGATCCAAAAAAGGAAGAACCACAACAAGAATTAGAGAAGGTATTGATACAAGTAAAAGAGACCTTAAATGACCACTGACATGTCATCTTATCAGAGATCTTCAAAGAGAAGGAATGCATCGAAGCAAGAATAGGGAACTTTGACATTGAATGTGTCCTAGATGAAGAAACACAGATGAATATTATGCCAGAAAGAACCTGGGAAGCTATAGGAAGGACTGCTATGATCCCTTCCCTAGAAGGAATAAGTTTATTCAAAGGAAATCTAGTAAACCTATGTGGAAGGATCGCCCGGATACCTATGACCGTCAATGGAGCTTCGACAGAAGAGGACTTTGAGATTATAAAATTTGTTGAAGACAGAGCCCCATTTACCATGCTAATAGGAAAACCTTGGATTGATAGAGATCAAGCCAGAGGAAAGGAGGAAGAAGAAGTTTTGGAACAGAAGAAGCAAGAGTTAAAAGACTTTATGACCAGAAGGATCGTGCGATTGATTGAGGAACAAAAGAGCAGATCACAGATATTTAATACTAGATAATAAGATGTCGAGGCTAAGAGAACACTAGAAAATCCCCAGAAGATTGAATTACCTATCATCGACAAGGAAGAAGTATTACATAGGAACCCTAGGAAAAAACCTCAGCAGTGCGAAGTAACTAAGACCAAAGAAGAAAAGACTCAGAATGATAAAATCATTACCAAGACGAAGCTCAGTGGAAAGAAGGTTAGAAAGTTAAGAAAGAAAAAGGCTAATACTGAAAGGTTACAGGAGGTTCTAGAAGAGACCTCGCAGAAAGAAAAATTATAGAATTGGAACTTCGTCGAGATATCAGAACACTGACATAGAGTACTTCACCATGATGAAGCAATATAGTCGTTGGACCGATATATCCATTCGACTTCCCCTCCGAATGGGCAAAAAAGAAATAAAGAGGCGTCATCAGACTGTTGGGCCCGCCATAATGTATCGAACAAGAGTTAATGGAGGGTCATGACCGTTGTGAGCCAATCGTTATCGACTAACCTATTTAGCTCGTCACGCCATGCACGAAGAACACTTTTTCCAAATCGATAATTTGAGCTCACAACCTTGATTAAGATCGTCCAGTGATCATTATGCTCTTGCTTTCCATCTTATTGTCGTGTCTACATTACTTCATGAACCCGATATTATTAACCCGGAGCGTGTATGTCTGAGGAGCTTAGCACACTTGAAGAATATACGAAGGAAGTACTCGTTGATCTCAGGATGGAGAAAGTCATGTCAGAAAGAAGGATGTCTGCAGGTGTGCAAGAATCAATGACAGGAGGAATCCAAGCTTCTCCATCAACTTCTCGCAGAGTAGGAACTTCCAGAATCACGACAGAGACGAGAACAAAGAATAGAGATGATATCGTGAATGCCAAATTGATTTTGAGAATCTTACCTATGTATATACCTCCTCTGAGAAGCGCAATGAACAGAGACAGCGTGCCCATGGATTTTGGGTATGCTTTGGTCACTATGTACTTCCCGAAAGGGGTGCGCATAGTTAGCACAGACTAGGATAAAATAGAAGCATTGAATTTTAGCGACTTCAACCTCGGCGACAGAAAGGCTTACAACATGATCTCCCTGCATAAGTATCTAACAAAGACAAAAGGAAAGAATTCAAAGATTATCCCCCAGCCTTGGACCCATAACCTCGCACAGTATACCCTTCTTAATGTGGTGAACATATTGCACTTCGGATGACATCAAGAAGTAAATTCATGTGTTAAGTTGTTGTTATCCTGTTACCATGGATGATATTTATGGCTGAACCGACATATCACAGTGGATTTGACCTTATCCATCGGATCACCGGGCTTACCATGCAATCCCCGACCCATAGTATTTTTACCCCAGCAAGACCATGGATCGCACTCTTGCACAGAAGATAAAGGATACGTATGGCAATGTCGAGAAGGGTATGCGAGGCTACAAGGTAGCCTCTATCTAGAACAGCGCAGTGCACCTATCATGTCAAATCATTGCTTAGAAATTTGTTCTCAAGAACTGGCCCACCCAAGTGACCGGATTCGTAGTAGACCTCACCAATAAGTGCGCAGAGGGTGTACAGATGAATTGGGCACAATACGTTGTAAACCAGCTAGAGCTTGATTGCAAGGAAGTGCAGGACCAAGGGTATGAGTTCCATTTCAGATGGCTTCTCATACTGATCGCATTCATTGCATGGGAAATGCCAAAAGTTGTGACCTTCCTAGACATCGAACCCTTTGAACCATTGGCTGCGAAGTTCAGTACCCTATGGTACTCGAACGATATGAATAAAAAATGGAATTCAAATGTCCTATTTCATTCATATTATAATCAATTGAAAGTCTCTATCCAGGCTACACCCTACATCACTCCAAACACACTCCATAGGTTTCGGCCCCTGATGAAGTTAAGTGTAGACAGACACTTTCTCTACATCACAACGTGCACTGATGAGCACAAGCAATAGTTACATTCCTATTATAAATTAACAAAAGAATATATGGAGGAGATCACAAAGGAATGGTCGGTAGACCTCCTTGTTCCAACTGACCATGTGGAGATATATGATGTAGATAGTTTAGAAACTACACAGGATATACCCAGACCTAGCATGCGACAAAATATCAATGAAATGAAAGACTTAAGAAGTGCCTTAGTGAAGACTGCTTCCATCACACTAGAGAAAGAGGGTGATGGCGAAGAGTTAGAAGAAGTCAAACAAAAGCACAGAGATGAAGCGGAAATTTTGAAGAAGAGGAAGGGTTCACCTCAGAAACCTTCTTCCCGAAAGAAGTCTAAAGCTCCCGTGACTAAGTTGCAGACCACACTGACCCCAGATGACTTCAACTTCATCGTCGCAGCTCTGAATGATGTTGTGATGGAGATAGTAGAGAAGAAAGAGACTAAACAAGAGGAGATGTACAGTCGGATCAAGATAGAGCTCCAAGGAGTGCAACGGGCACTTTAGTTGAAGCATGCAATCTCCACTGTGCCCCTATCAGTCAGAACACTAGAAGTAGGAAATGAGCTAGCTCAACTCCACCAAATCACGGATTTAGTCGAGGCTCGACTTTGAAAAGCACAAGATGAAGCAGAGAAAGTCGTTCAAGCTTTGACACAAGTACAGGGAGTACTTTTATAATAGCGCAGTGCTACAGAACAAGAAAAGAGTGCTCTCCAAGCAAAATGGAATGATGAGAAAGCACATCTACAGCAAGGAAAGGAACAGTTGTTGGAACAGTTGTTGGCAGAGAAAATGGAGGTAAAGGAAGTGGTCAATAGAGCACTTCACTCTGTGATAGTCATTGAGGTACATACCTAAGAAAGAATCCCATAGCAAGTGGCACAACTCGAAGACGTGATCCAGAAGCTACAACAGTGCATTGCAGATCTAGAGCTCCACATTGTACCCAAAACTCCACAGGAGGTAAGAGACCTAAGGAAAGCCACTGCCCATAACACAGTTGGCAGATTAAAATCTCTTGCCTTGGAATGCAAGTAGTTGAGTAATAGGAGTGCCCAGACTTATGAGAACCTCACGAAGAATCCAGAGTTACAGGCATTGGAGTCGCAGCTCCAAGAAGCAAAGTAGCACACCGATATGTTACAGGCACAGTTGAAGGCCTTAACACCAGTTGAAATAATGAAGAGGTTTCAAGAACAATGCATGGCCCAACAACATATCCACACGATTCAAAGTAAAGTGATGTAATTCACTCAACGACTTCAACCAGTGTAAGAAAAGGCATGCCAATTGTTCACCGAAGTTGCAATCCAAGTAGCCAAGATAGAATAGGTTGTCATCACAATAGAACAGTGCCTAGAAGGGCCAGTGAATGATGCATTGATCTAGGATTTCATTGAGCAAGAGGTTGTAGCATTATAGTAGGTTGAAGCTGCTCAAGCCAAGCTCAAGGCATTCGAGGCATAATTGCTCAAACCAGAGTGACTCGGGATGAGTCACAGGTGAGTGTTGGGGGCCTGTTGGCCCTTGACCAAGTTTTGGGATAATCTTGTTCATGTTTGACTATTTTTGGGACTTCGATAGCCTGTTGAAGGAGGAGCGCAACACGGAGCGAAGATCACAGGATCTCAGCCCATTTTTGGGTCCATTTTGGGTTTTTGGGAATATGTAACGGGATTGGGACATTGGCCCATGGGTTTTTACCCATGCTTAGGCCTATTTTGTATGTATAAATAGAAGGATAGGAAAGAAAGTAGTATTTGAATATCAACATCTATGTGATGTAGGCTAAGTGCAAGTAAGGTCTGTAAGTGATTTGTGCCTATATAAGACTTGCAGGGATAAGTGCAAGTCATTGTAGGAAGTTGGAAAAGGCTTTGTGTTGTAACGCAAGGAAGAAGTATCTAGCGAGCTACTGATATCTTTTGTCCTATGCCCAATAGGGTTTTGATGGCTTTGTGCTTGTAACCGTATGAAGACGCTAATAAAGAAGAAGAATTGGTGGATGTATCCTCAGGGTGGGGGTGAACCACATAAATACGGTGTTGTCTTCTTTGTACCTTGTTCTGATGCAATGATGTGATTAATTACTAAGTTCTTTGATATATTTAGATAGATCTACTTATGATTTGTGCTTCTAGGAGGTGTGTGAATTTTAGATCTGACATGTATGAAGGTGCTTAGTGCTGATTCACCGGATCTGATCTGCTTTACTGTTGCTAAGTGCTGAGATACCTTAGATCTAAGTAAATGCTGCGATGCTCTATGCTATCTATGAAGTATAGTAAGGGTTGAATATTGACAAACGATTGGTGCTAAGTTCTTTGTAAGTGATATAATCATAGATATGTGTCCCAGCTAAGGTTGCAAACACCTGATTCTTGCAACCACCCCTACCTCTACCTCAGGTGAGACTTCATCTACTTCGCAGGTGTTGCCAAAAGGGCCAGTAGTTAGGGATTTGTTGATGTTCTCTTGAGCGTTAAACCCTAGGTCTTCCCCTATGCCAAAAACCAACAAATGGTTCTGTTGTCATTGGTAGGAACAAGAGAGGATTGAGTAGATGATATAGGTTAAACAAGAGAAGAGTGAAGAAAAGAAGAAAGAAATGAACCATTAGAAGGATATGTTGAGACTGTGGAATCCCACAAAAGCAGAGATCGAAACTTGTCTAAGAACCAAAGAGATAGAGTTTGCACAGAAAGATAACAAAAACCCTAGAATAACACCCCATAAATATCTGAAGAAATACGTGTTTATTGATCTGCATGAAGTCTTTTTCTGTGATTTTACACATCTATTGCAGGAGTGGATACTAATATTAAAGGATAACCACACAAAAAACTGGATCCAACAATTAGAGTGGAACCCGGTAGAGATTGAACAATTACAACAGGTGAACAACAAATTCACCCGCACAGTAGATTTTTGGCTTAATGGTATTGTGGCAGGTTTTATAACAAAGTTTGCAGTTGAAACAACGAAGTTGTATAGAACAGCGGAGAAAGAGTTTTTACATGGACCTCGAGGAACGTACATTAAATCACTATATATGTATATTAAGATATTGCTATACAATAAAGGTGTAATGACAATGGAGTCAGACAGCTAAACTTCCCTGCATACATGGGGGAAGGGGGGAAGCACTGACAGAAAGAGGAGAAATGGAAGGAGGAAAGGATAAGGGAAAGAAGGAATAATCCTTAGAACTGATTATGATGGATGAAAACCAGATCAAGCGGATCATGGCGACAGCTAGAAAGATGCATAGTGGAGTACCCTACAAATACAACATGAATACCAAGAAGAGAGTCGTAGCCACGAGGGAAGGCTTGGTGAGTGACGAGGAAGAGGTAGAGGATCTCTGGGATATGGAGTAGATTGAGGAAATCCCGTGTGCAACATATGAGAGGAAGATGAGAGGTTCAAGAGTGGGAAGAGAAGGAAACAATCCTATCCATATTAATGTCAGCGTGGAACCCATAAACCCATGTGTGACTAATACACCAAAGAGAACACCACCATTTAGACAACCGAAGTTCAGAAGCAGTCAAACAACAGGAAGTACATCCATACAAGGAACAACAACTGGAGTATCTAGTTCAGGCAACACTAGTCAGGTATCTACACCACGTAGAGGTATTAGTTCAACATTCTGAATGGCGGGACACAATCCCACCATCAGGTTACCGGAATTTCAAGGAGAAGCAACAGAAGACCCTGAGAAACACTTGTTCATTTGTGCAAAGATCTGGGAAGCAAAACAGATCATTGATGAAGATAATAAACTTGCGCAATTAACTACTACACTAAGATATCACGCATTAGACTGGTACATGAGTCTAGATGAAAACAGTGCACCTGGGACGACAAGGACACTAACAAACATTAAGAATTTACTGATTAATGATTTCCAGAAGCCGAGCTCAGAGGATCAATACATGAATGATATGATAGAAATCCTATAGAAACCTAGAGAATCTGTTTGGGATATTGACCAACGATTCAATATTTTAAAAGGAAAGTTGAAGTATCTCATGACCGATATGCAGCATAGGCACTTTTTCATCAATTCACTACTACCACACTTAAAATACCCATTGCGACAATAGAATTTCTAGACACAGACAGAGGCTCTGCAGGCAGCCCTACAACTGGAATAAAACCAGTATCAAAAGACGGACCCAGTTATCGAAGAATTGAAGGAGGATTTGAAGAACTTAACGTTCCAACTAAACCATAATAAGAGTAAGGACAAACACAAATTTGTTTGGTGTACCAAATGCAGGATGGAAGGACACCACAAGAACGAATGTCCAACATTTGCGTAGTATATGGAATCAAGAATTCCAAATCTGTTACCAACAGGAGGACTATGGTGAAAAATATACAAGAAACCAGGTCACGATCCCTATCACTGTACAATGATGCAGAAATACCAGACAGTCCCAAAGAGTTCATATTGCAACTTTTGCAAGTCAGTGGGCCACGACGATAAATAGTGTAGAACTGTGGAGCTGATGTGATAAAGGACATCGGATGCATATAGAGTGAAGGAGGAAATGATGACTGGGCAAGTCGCACCACATTTTAATCAAGTTCCAACTCCATACAACACTACACAACAACAGTATAATACTGTGCAACAACCATTTAATAATGTGAAACCATAGTGCAACACAACATAGCCTTAGTACAATATTGCATAGTATAATCAGGCACCTCAGTACAATGCGTCGAGGGGAGATGAAGCAGGCTATATAGGTGGAGGATGAGCATGATGAGGTTCTGGATGAGGTCGAGGACCAGTTGTATGTCACAATTTTCAACAACTAGGACATTATGCAAGGGAATGTCCACTTCCACCACCAACTTCTATGTATTGTTGCGCATCAGACCATGATACAAAATAATTTTCGACACTGTTAGTAAAGATCCAGGAAAAAAGGAACCAGAACAACCAGAATGTTTAGTGGATCTTAGCCAAAGCAAGGTATGAAGGAAGGAACATCAACATAGTTACCCACGGAGGTACTAAAATAGGAAATGACGCCACTCAAAAAGAACTAGCACAAAATCAATGGGTGAAGAAGAATACTGAACCAAGGAAGTAGTTTGACATGCAGAAGGAGGAGGTATTTAAGAAAGAAAGACAAGAATTTCATAAAGAACACATGGCATCAACTTCAATTGCCCAGTAAAACAAGGAAGCACCAGAGTACGAGATGCCTCCATTATTGGATCATACAAACAAAATGAAACCCATGGGAGAAGTAAGTACAATAAAAGGCTTTCTGCAATCATGCATAAAAGTATTAAATGATCCATCATCTATGAAAATATTTCAAAACATATTAGAAAAATGCAGTATAGAGATGGAAGGAAAACTATAACAAAAAACAGTCAATCACCTACATACCAAGAGAAGAACTAGGGAGTTTAGACTGAATGCAAATATTGGAGACTTCAACATGGGAGACATCATATTGGATCTAGGATATGAAGTTAATGTATTACCAAAGAAGACATGGAAATTCATGGGAGTGCCCACGTTAGGTTACTCACCTGTTCAACTGAAATTAGCAAACCAACACAGAGTATTACCAATCAGTAGAATGAAAGGAGTAATAGTAGACCTAGATGGAGTGCGCACTAAAGAGGACTTTGAAGTCATTGAAATAGTGGACGACACAACACCATAGCCAACATTACTTGGCTTGGATTGGGCATTTGACAATCAAGCCATAATCAACTTGAAGACCAGAAAAATGACATTTGAGTTAGGTGAATACAAGGTCATCGTGCCATTAGACCCATCATAAAGGGAGAGGTTTGTAGAACCTACTTTCTTGGACTTAGAGGAAATCGACCAGTTGTATAGAACAACTACGCACGATGAGGATTATGTAAACCCAAATACACACAGGATACTAAGTTGGCAGAGCATTACTTCATATGCAACAGACTCAGACATCGGTTTAGAAAACTGGCAACAACAATTACACGAAGTTTCCACACGAAGATGTGAAAAAATAGATCGCGTAGTAAGATGGGTAGGCACAGAAATAAGGGAACCATCCAGTTTTCACAGAATAAATGATTTGGAAACATTCTTGGCATAGTATGAAGATATAGTTTTAGAGAATCGGATATTGTTAGCACTCAAGGACACACTTTCAATATGGTGGGGCGCACATAAAGAGACAATCACAGATTGGTACCAATGTAAGCAGTTATTGCACATAAGGTTCAGTGAAAAACAAAAAAACAACAAGAAACAGAGGTACGATGGACAGGGGGCACCAACGAAACACATGGAGGAGTGCAGAACGTTGTGGAAAATGACACCCCTAGAGGAATGGCCTCATCATTTCATACACACCCTAGAGGGCATACCAGTGAACTAGTATAAAGAATAGGAACTGCGCAGAGGAAATATGACCTGGACGACATTGCAACATAATTTTACAGTCACTTTCTCATTCGAAATGAGAACCCCAACATAGATGCATCTCTAAAATAGATCAGAGGTTTGATATTCATCAAAGAACCATAAGTAGAAATCATAACAAAAGAACAACAGTGGAACAAACAGACAGTTACGGAACTGTTGTCATGTTACCATGTGAAAGAGGAAGCACCAGATGAAGACGATCTGTGCGATATTCATATCGAAGAAGAAGAAGAAGAAGAAAGAGAAGTGGAGGGTCCACCAATAGAATCAAAAGCTATTGTCATGCTGATCAAGGTAAAGAAAGTTAACATTGGGACAGTTGAGAACCCCAAAATGGCCAACATTGGAGACTACTGGGATGAGAAAATAGTGAAAAGTATAACAAAGTTATTTCACGAGTACAACGACTTGTTTCCTAAAAAATTTACAGAGATGAATGCTATAGCCAGAGAGCTAGGGGAGATGAAGATACCACTCAGACCTGAAGCCAGATCGATCATACAATGACCATACAGACTGAATCCCATATATAAGCAGAAATTCAAAGTTGAGATTTACTTTTCATAATTACCATACTTACTTATCCCTTAACACTTCCCTCATTAATTTTAGGTACCACTAGACTTCTCTTGTCGGGTCGTTAGGATGCTCGAAGTTGGAATCATAGAACCAGTCGAAGAATCAGAATGGATAATCTCTATGGTAGTGTGGGGCAAAAAAAAAGGAGGGATAAGGATATTGGTTAACTTAAGGAACTTGAACGATGCATGCCTACATGACCGATTCCCTACACATTTCACGGATGAAGTGTTAGAGAACGTAGGTGGACATGAAGCTTACTCATTCACTAATGGATTCTCAGGCTACCATTAGATTAAGATAGCATGGGAAGGCATCTATAAGACCACATTTGCGACAGAATGGGGATCCTACCGGTACACAATCATGCCGTTTGGATTGAAGAATACACCAACAATATTTTCCAGAGTAGTCATCACCGCATTTAAAAAATTTAACCATCATTTCCTAGAGGTATACCTGGATGATTGGACAGTTTATAGTTTGTTGAAAGACCGCGTATAAGTCTTACGAATGATGCTAGAAAGATGTAGGCAGTGCCAGATATCATTGAACATAAATAAATGCATATTTTGAACACTGTTTGGGATAATATTGGGCCACATAGTATGCAAACAAGGTTTACTAGTAGATCCTGCAAAGATTGTAGCAATTGTTAACATACCACCACCAAAAATAGTCTATCAACTAAGAGCGATGTTGGGACACACATGATACTATAAGAAATTCATTAAGGGTACGTGTAGATCACTGCACCAATGGAAAAAATGTTAAGAAAGGATTCAATGTTTCAATGGAACGACGAGTCTCAACACGATCTGGATACCCTTAAGGAAAATATGGTCATCGTGCCAATATTATTATTTCCAGACTGGGAGAATACATTCCACGTACATGTAGATGCATCATCCATAGCACTTGGAGCTATATTGGTGCAGATAAGAGCGGGAGACTTGGATCACCCGATAACATTTGTGAGTAGGAAACTATTAGAATCAGAGCTGAACTATAACACTACAAAGAGGGAAGGCCTAGCTATGGTCTATGCACTGTAGAAATTCAAACATTACTTATTGGGGAAACACTTTAATATGTTCACAGATCACTCAGCCCTGAAATACCTAGTCAAAAAGCTAGTGTTGGGGGTGAGAACCTGTCGATGGTTACTACTGTTGGACACACCTACCACACTTGTGGGGGGGTGAATGAGTGTGGGGCTCTTTTTCCCAAAATATTCCCTCTTTACAAAAACTCCTTAGTTAACATTCAACATTTGGTACTACCTATTGCTACAACCAAATTATCCCAAGAGTCTGGCAAAGAACATAACAAAGTAATACACTTATCTTCTTCTGCAATCATAATATTAACATATCCAAGTTGACTTACCAGAGTATTAAAGGAATTTAGATGTTCTGTCATAGAATCTCCATCTTCCATCCTAAGATGATACATCTTCTTTCGAAGAAACAACTTGTTTACCAGGGACTTTGATTGATACAAATTCCCTAACTTATCCCATAGTTCCTTGGCTGTAGATTCTCCCGAGACATTCAAAAACACCGAATCTACCAGGCAGAGTCGAATAGTACTCCTTGCTCTTCTGTCCAACTTGTCCCAATCTTCCTTCGACATACCAGTAACTGGTGTACTAGTAGTTTGTGTACTGGTAGGTTGTGTACCAGTAGCCTGTGTGCTTGTAGATGGTGTACCAGTAGACTATGTACTAGGATCCACAACGATCCATTGTTCTTTGTC
>CBVK0100670983.1:0-15757 GCA_900067695.1 Picea abies | reverse complement strand
ATTTAGTATAAATAAGAGTCAAGGGTATGAAAACCCTAGCTTGGAGATTATTGTAACAGAGCGCTGCTCGACTGGAGGTTTCCCCCTCGAAGAGGCTTGTGAACATTGCTTCCTGAATCAAAGTGCTTTTATATTGCTATTTCGTATATCATTTCTGTGTATTGTGAAGATTATGCTGGATATTTTACTGTTATTCTGCCATTTCTAGCATTTTATTTCTGTTCTGCATATTTTATATATCTGGTATCTTACAGTCAGCTGCCTCCGCTGATTCAAACACACCTCTAAGTTTATGAGATTCTCAGATAATCTCATCTGTTCATCTCTGCCCATCTGGCAATCCGCGATGCTTCCGCTGCCCTCTTGGCAATCTTTGAGATCCCGCAGCGACCTCATATCATTGCCCAACTGGCAATGTGAAATTCCTTGGCTGTCCTTCTGATAGTCCTTGAGATCTTCAGCTGATCCCAATTCACTGAGATCTCTCCCAGTCTCTGGTTCACATATCTAAACCATCCCCTCAGGTCCGTCGAGGTTTTTAGCATACCTCAACCATCCTTTTAACAGCCTCCGTTGTCTTCTGACCATCAACTCCTTGACTGGCCATTTTACCTTCGGCTCCTTCATGGGCCATTCGTACACCCATCTCGGCTTTGCTTTCTGTTGCATTCGCAGTTCAAGATTTTCTATATATGCCCTTATTTCAGTGAGCTCTTTATCCATTTCTGCAAGATTTTCTGCCTTTCTCTTCTTCCCAGCATGCCTATGGTCTTCAGTAACCATGGTGTTGTCTCTGTCTACTCTCCTAGCAAACCTGCTGTTGTCACTCTGCACTAAGAGTGTTTCCAACTTCATCCTACAGTCCTGCTGACTATCTTCTTTATTGCTGCCTACCTGTGAAAAATCCTTACAGAGTCTCCAGCGCTATGTCTTCCTTTACCTTCTTGCTTCACCTAAAATATACAAGTGAAGTCAGGCTCTGACACCACTTGGTGTGTATCAGAGTGCTCTTTACCTCTTCCTTCCTGAAATATACAGAAAATAACAAGGCTCTCATACCACTTGGTGCAATAACGAGAATCCACGCGACCACCACCACGCGCTCTCCTGCTCATAGGATCGATCTAAATTCCCCTTTCAGCTGAATTGGCTCTTTCGATTCCTCCGTGGAATCTCTGATGAAAACCCAATCCACAGGTCCCTATTTCATCCACACGGTTTTCTGCACTTAACCATGATCTTCCCCAACTCAGTTTTAGGTTTTGGGGTTTTGTGATCCCCGACGTCAAGAGTTCCTATCCTCTTGAACTCCCGAACTCCGATTTGCCTATGCACTCCCTTCCGGCCTTAGCCCCTCCTGGCTATGTCCTGGTCCATATGATCACTTCCCATAAGACCACAACCTTATATCCTCTTATCGGGGTTTCAAACTTTCAAGTGTTGAAACGCACTTGCCTTCAAGATCCGCGATCCTCTGAATCCCGATATGCTCCAACTCCTGCTAGTCCCCTGGGCTAGACTCTTGGGTCCATACAACCTCCCTCTATATGACCGTAGTCATACCACCTATCAGGACATTGGGTTTTAAATCCTGAAATGCATTTACCCATGGGACTACCGATCCCTTGAATCCCGATTCTTCGATATTCTGACAGTTGGCCCCTTAAATGGTGCTTCCCTCCTTATCGTGATTTGGGGCCTCGCAATTCTGAAGTGCAAGGACTTCTTGTCCATGGGATTCTCGATTTCATGATCCCTGTAATGTTGATGGATGACAACCTTTCAGGAAATCTCCCGAGTACTCTGACCTCCTCCATGCGTCCTCCTATGATGGACGGTCCTGATTGTTTCTCGCGATTTCGCGACTTCAAATGTCCCGGACGCCTCGTCCTCAGGACTTGCGAAATGCCGATCTCTGATGCATCGATATACTGACAGCTGGCCCCTCAGTGGTGCTTCCCTTATCCTCCGATAAGCTGATAGCTGGCCTCATGATGGCGCTTTCCACCTTGTCAAGATTTCAGGGTTTGCAATTCTGAGGCGCATGGACTCCCCATCCACGGAATCCCCGATATGTCGATCCCTGACTTTCTCTAGATATCTGACATGCATCCCAAGTGAATGGATGATTCAGATCAACCCTCACTGTTTCGGAGGTTTCAATGCTCCGATGACAGGAATCCTCTGTCAACTCAAAACCCTAGTAGTCGATATACCGATGGGTCACCGATTTCTGACACGTGTCTCCTTAAATGGATGGTCTAGATCAAACCTTTCTATTTCATAGTTTTCAATGCTCTGATTTACTCGACCTCAAGAACTCCGATATCCCAAGTGTTGATATCCCGATGTGACGTTAGCTAGGCCCACAGCAAAGAGCTCTCGCCTTTTCACCACTCGTGAAGTCGAAAGAATTCCTCTTCCAACCTCCTATGCCCAAGTCCCAGATGTGGGTAATCTCATGACACGTGTCCACTCCCAAACGAATGGTCTAGATCAAATCTTGTTGATTCAGGGTTCCTGGTGTCGAGTGACTCTCCTCACATCCTCGATACCCCCGATATCACAAACACTGATATCCCGATGGTAAACCTCGTGCAACTCCTGTCCGATCTAACGACTGATGGTTAATTGGACCAAGATCCAATGGTCTAGATCCATTCTTCCTATGCTCTCCTCTTGCTTCCTTCTGGACGTAGAAACTAAGGATCCAAATCTCCTCCTCCCATCAATCTGACGGCTGCTGTGCTCCCTCCTGAGCGTTGGCACTTTCTTCCTGCAGTTGGAAGAATTTCAATCTTTCAAAGGCCTCGACCTTTGTCTTCCTTTCTCCTCTGCGAACTCCTCACTCTAAGTTCTCGTCGCGTGTATGAAAATTTTGTTCCTCCTGAGCTTCTATGCTCGAATCCTCAAAGGATTCTTTGACTCCTGCACCTCTACAGAGTCTTCACGCACACACAGTGTTGTCTCTCCTAAGCTTCTTAACCGCTCATACCCCTAAGGGATTTGGTCTTTCTTTGTTCTCCCACAGATGGAGAATGTAATGCCCTTTTGGCTATCCTTCTGCTCTAGCAACCTCTTGCTAAGTTTGTCAAGGTGTTCAACAACCCTGCGAAGATCCCTCAGTGGATTCTTCCTTCAAATCACAGAACTTAAAATATTTCTCTTCTCTTCTGTGCCTATCTTCACAATATCTCAATGCCCACCTGGCAGAGTGTCTTTTCCCAGAACTTCCAGCAGTTTTTTCCTCTTGTCCACCTATGCACCCGCTCAATGCCCACTTGGCAAAGCTCTCCAAATCCTCAATGATTCTGGTTCCTTTTGAACTCATAGCAAAGTTCTTCTCAATGCACCACGATGCATATGCTCAATGCCCACCTGGCAGAGCTCTCAGAATCCTCAGTGATTCGGTTTCTTAAGAACTCATAGCAGAGTTCTTCTTCAGCACCCTGTGCCTATGCTCAATGCCCACTTGGCAGAGCTTCATAGAATCCATAGCATAATTTTGTCTACAACTGTGTCTCTCATACACAGCCTTGCCTCCAAGGTAGTCAACAACCTTGAGGTCTTCCCTGAGTTGTTGATTCCAGTTCTTGTGCCGCAGCACGTCTTCTCCTGAACCTGCAGAATTCAGAAGTACAACCTCTGTGTATGACTATCAGAACCCGCAGCGTTCTGTCACACCCTCCTGGTGTGAAGCATCAAAGACCTTCACCTGAAATAAAAAAACACTCCTACAAATGCATGATAATAGCATACATTCATAGCATACAAAAAGAACACTCACAGACATTCACATAAAACAGAAATACATGCAGGAAAAACTGCTTATGTTTATATTAAAATATGTCAAATGCATGTATTTACAAAGTGTTCCTGAGCATGGCCTGTAACAAGGTCTCGTCTCTTCTCTTCTACTCTCTACTCATAGATTCTAACTCAACTTACAACTACAACTCTACTCTACCACTTCCAATACTACAAAATGAGATACAAAATCTCTTTTACCTGAGGGGGCTCTTCGAGCTCTTCCCTCCAATCTACCTACCCTATTCAATTTCATTGAATGGGATATCTAGTCCACTATTTGGATCTAGATCTCAGCCTTACAAACATTAAAGGCCGATCTACCTAATGCCTGCACAAATGAACGGCTTCCTAGCTCAACAGCTTAAACTTTTAATTACATTCAATTCAGATTTAAATGAGGACTGTGCCTCTCTCTTCAGCTTTGAATGCACACGCTCGATGTGGCTGGCTGGATGGCTGACGTGGAGAGATGCTCCTCCATCATGTAGTAAGGGTGAGTAAGGGGAAGACTTGTATCAGAGAGATGCAAAGGTCTGTTGTCAACATCAGGTTACCAGCAGACTGTAGGAGAATGCATTTAAACACGAGATCTTCTTACATTCAAACGCAAAAAACCAGAGAATAAAACAGTGACACAATAAATCCTTTATCATAACACAACTGCAATAATTCATGTGAATCAGTCAATCATGAACTCCCTCGGTATGAGATGAAAACTATATGGAATAAGGATATTGTCTTTCATTAAACAAGAAATCTTACATACAGATGCATAACCAGAGAACTAGAGTGTCTGTTAAAACATTACAATCGGGAGCTTTGCTCTACCATCGATCCCTTGAAAAATATCAAAACTAAGTATATATACTCCCAAACATTTTCCCAATAGAGGCTTACTGGACTTTCAGGCCGAGGAGTCTTTTCAATCAAATCTGGCCTGCACTCCTCTATCATACGCCACCTTAATTCTGCATGGCTCGCGCCAGGGGGTAGCTAAGCCCTTAAATGTTGAATTAGCGTGCGTAGGCTTCCCTGGTGAGTTGAGGACTTCGATGTGGATTCCATGAAAAGAACTAGTTCAGAGGACCATCTCGGTAAGGCTTTCAGCCGGGACACCCATACTTTGAAATTAATGAGTGAGGCGAGGTTTCAACCGTCCTCTTTCTTCTTCATTCATTCCCAGCGGGTATCGATATCTAGATTACGTCGAACCAGCATCTGGAGAACACAATGCCCCCTTCTGAAACTCAACTCGACACTTTTGGCCTCCCCTTTGTACAACCCCTTTTACTTTCTCAAGTGACCATGAGCCGTGACCTTACACCTATTTTCCAGAGTGCTTTCGACGTTTCATGGTTAGAGGATTCGGGAGGTGCAAAGATGAGGTGCACTTACGCCTTGAAATTTCGAATGCCGACGTGACATGGATGTGTACCATGCTCCCTTCAGATGAATGGCCCAGAGAGTATTTGCTATTATAAACGGGGCTGCCCCCATTTATAGGCTCGCTTGATGTGACCTGGTGTTGGGATCGTGGGCTTGGCTCCAAAGGTGCTTTCGTCATTTCGTCGATTGAAAATTTCAGCTGTAAAGAATGGGAGGCTCCTCGTCTCCCGAAACACCGATCCCCGATACACTGACTGACTGCCACCTATCTCAACTAGATCAGACGACCCAGATTTGTCTTGAACTATTGGCGCTATCCTTCGTGCTAAATTTCGGGCAACTTGGCAGCCCTGAAATCGTGATGCACATAGATCATCTTTGTAGGTGGATCTTGGCTGTTGACATCAAAACTTCACCCACTCACTTGACCTATGATTGGAAAATAGATTCTCCCACGTTGCGTTGCGGTGCTTCCCGTGTAACCTACAGACCTGGGTATTTTTGAGCCCAAGAAAAATAATGTCACTAACATTAGGCTCCATGGGGGATAGAGTCATCCCTGTGATGCTCTAAGAACTCATTCTATAGTTTCAGTGCCTTGCTATTGGGCTATGGAGTCATTTACTAAGCATAAAATATACAAACAGAAAATTAACAAAGAACTAAAGGACAATATTTACAAACAAAGGAGCCGTCTATGGCTCAAACAAAACATTTCTTCAAAAAATGCCCATTTACTGGGCTGTTGAAAACCTCTTCACCCTCTAGATCGTGCAACTAGTATGTGTTGTTTGAGAAGACCTCAGATATTTTGAAGGGGCTGATCTAGAGGGTGTCAAACTTGCTATGTTTTCCCTTATCCTTTCTGGGTGCATCCCACTTAAGTACCAAATCCCTGATATCGAACTCCATCTTCCTGACCTTCCTGTCAAAAGCCTATTTGACCCTTTGCTGATGGTTATGAGCTGTGTCCCTCACTTGTTCCCTGATCTGCTATACTTCTACTATATGATGAATCCTTCTGATCATATGATCCGACTCTCCTTCATAATCTTGAAAGAACTTTGTCACAAGTAAGGCGAGCTGAGTGGGAAAAACCGCCTCTGCTCCATAAACCAGCTGAAAAGGTGAGGTGCCCAGGGATTTCTTCGTTGTCACTCGATCAACACATAAAGAAAATTTCAAATTTGAGTCCCAGGCCCTTTTGTTATCCTCCAATAGTCTTTTGATGATCCTTATCAGGCCCTTATTGGAGTACTCTGCTAAACCATTTCCCTAGGGATAGTAGGGGGTGGAGTGAATTAGCGAGATATGGAACTGCTCACAGAACTTAGTGAGAGGCTCAGATTTGAAAGAAGCAGCATTATCAGTGACGATCCTGCTGGGACAGCTAAATCTGGCTATGATATCCTCTAGGAAGTTGATAATTACTTTGTGGGATGTACTTCTGGTGGGGGCAACTTCTATCCACTTGGTGAAATAATCTATTGTAGTCAGGATCCATCTGTGCTGGCCACTTGAGGGTGGATGAATTTCCCCGATAAAGTCTAGCCCCCACTGTTGAAAAGGTGTTGAAGCTATCACAGGCTTCAGTGGTAGTGGCCCAAGCTGCTGTTTCCCTGATAACTTTTGGCATTTGATGCAGGCCCTAATTTCTTTGCTAACATCGATGAATAAAGTGGGCCAGTAATACCTAGCCCTGAGGATTTTTTGAGCTGTGGTCTTCCAGAAATGATGCCCCCCACAAAGGCCTCTGTGGAAATTAAACATAACTTTCTGGGCTTCTGGTGGGTTCAGACATCTCAGCAACACTCCTAGAGGGTCTTTCCAGTATAAAACTTGCCCAATGAGGTAATGTCTGACTTCCTTGAGCTTCAAAGCTCTTGCCTTACTTTTACACATTCCATCCGGGGGCTTCACCTCCTGGAAAAAGTACAAAATGTCATGATACTAGGCACACTCTGCCAGCAATACACCTTCCTGAGAGTGTTGACTGGGAAACTCAGCTTGTTGAATTCCTGAGCAGGTATTGATGAAACTAACGCCCAAGGCTTTATAATTGGATTCAGCCAGTAGCTTGGCTAAACCTTACCCCTTAACCAACTTGGTGGGATCTATTTCCAAGTCAAATTCCAAGATCCTAGCAATCCATCTGCCTCTTCTCCCATCTATATCAGGCTACACAAGGATGTCCTTCATGGAAGCTGAAGGAACATATGTGGTTACCTTTGAGTGCAAGACTTAGACTCTGAAAGCTTTGAGAGCTTTCACTAAGGCATAGGCATGTTTCTCCATGATTTCATACCTGATCCCTACATCTCTTAGTGCCCTACTAAAGAAGGCAATGGGTTGCTCCTGTCCTTCCTCATTTTTCTGCAATAATATTGCTGCTACCGTATCAAAAGAAGCAAAAGAAAAAACCAGGAAAGGTTTGGAATAATCAGGACTAATCAACACAGGTGCCTCAGTTAGTGCCCTCTTTATTTGGAAAAAAGATTCCCTGGGTTCAGCGATCCATTTCACTTCGTTTCCCTTTCTGAGCATGGTCGTGATGTGTTTTACCAGTTCAGCAAAATTTGAGATGAATCTCCTCAGGAAATTAATCTTTCCTAAAAAGGCCTGGACCTCTTTTTTAAACCTGGGAAGTGACAGGGTTTGAATTGCCTCCACTCTACTAGGATCAATCCTCACTCCTTCCGATGATACTATATGGCCTAACAGCTTGCCCTCCATCATAGAAAATAAGGATTTCTTTGGATTTAGGGAGAGACCAAACCTCCAACACTTCAAGAAAACTTTCCTTAAGTGATGGCAGTGCTCTTTATCAGACCTGGAGAAGACTGTGATGTTGTCTAGGTAGATCACTACAAACTGGTCTTTCTCTCCGATGAAGGCTATATCCATAGCTCGCTGAAATGTTGCTCCTGCATTCATAAGTCCAAAAGTCATTTTGGCGTACATGAATGTGCCCCAAGGAATGGTGAAGGTTGTCTTTTCCCTGTCCTCAGGCATGACCAATATCTGATTATAGCTAGAAAACCCATCAATCATGGATATCCTGGATGCACCAGTTACCCTCTGCAGTATGTGCTCCATCTTAGGTAGGGGTTAATTGTCTTTCTTTCAGCTCCTGTTCAGGTTCTTGAAATCAGCACAAAGCCTGATTTCTCCACTTTTCCTCCTCACCAGAACCAAATTGGCCACCCATTTGGAATATCTCAAGGGGATGATAATCTGGGCTTCTAGCAACTTCTTCATTTCTTTCTCCATGACAGGCAATAACATGGGATTTATCTGTCTTAGCTTATGCCTAAATGGCCTGGCTTCTTCCTTCAATGGGATCTTGTGTTCAATGATGGATGTGTCATATGTCTTAAGGTCCTCGTATGACCATGCAAACACATCAACAAACTCTCTCAGCAACTCAGTATATTTGGCCCTCTGTTCTTTGGTCAAACTGCTTGATAATTTGACAAACCTAGGCTCCACCTATGTGCCAATGTTGCATTTGGTTGTATCGGCATATTCATTTGAAACCTTACCCTTTACAGCCACATCATTCCCATCGAATAGTCTTTCTAAAGGGATTAGTCCCCTCGGAATGTGATTGCTAGGCAGCTGAATAATCTGATGATTAGCAATTTAATTTAAAAACACCTCAGGGTGAGGGTCACCTTCCAGGTCAGAATCCTAATCAATATGCAACGCAAAAAATTCATCAACAGATTGGAGAAATTTTCTGATTTCCAAGTCATCTTCAAACACCTTCCAATGCTTAACGTTTTCCGATATAGAGGGCCTATATCTTATTTCAACATCATATTTGACCATAGGCAGTAGAGGAAATTTGAGCAAGCTAGCTGAGATAGCTAAAGAATCGGCTGAAGTATTCTCCCCCCTCGGAATGAAAGAAATGTTAAAGGACAAGAAGAAATTGTCAATTAGGTCCCATACCTCATTTCTGTAATTACTAGGCCGGGGATTATTAGCACGATAAGAATTTCTGACTTGCTGGATAATCAACTTAGCATCTCCAAATATTGCTATTTCTTTAATTCCCATTTCCTTTGTGGCCCTCGTACCCAGAACAAGAGCTTCATACTCTGCCACATTGTTGGTGGTTTCCAATTCCAGCTTGTATGACAGGGATATGGCCTCTTGACAAGGTGATATGAAAACCACCCCAGTGCCAGCTCCTTCGCTAGAAGAAGCTCCATCGAAAAACATCTTCCACACGGAGGGGGTTGGATGGGAAATTAGATAATCAAGACTGGGCTTCTTTCTGACTTGGAAAGGGTCTTCAGGAGCATCAGTGAGCTGCAATAAGCTAGACCCCAAGTTGGTGTCAAGTGCAAAGATGGGGTGATTGGTTGTATTTTCTTCATCACTAACAATGTAGGTCAACTGAGTTTCTCTATATAATCTCTTTTGCTCCCCTCCGAATACTGGAATGGTGGCACACGTGAGATCCATATGTAATGTTCCCCCAAGATTTTTAATCCAAGATCTAGACAAAAGCATGCCAAATTTGGGGGGAACGTCAGCTACCACAATATCCATGACCACACTCTTCATGGGAAGCTGAAAAAAAGAAACCACCAAGTCTTTGATGACTCCTAGACACTGCACTCTTCTTGAATCGAAAGAGTACAAATCATGATAAGTTTTTGTCACCTCTAGTCCCAATTCTTCCATTACTATTTTGGGCATAAGGTTATGGGAAGCCCCTGAATCCATGAGGCAGTTATGCAACACTTTGTCATGTATATTCATGGATGTGTAGAAGGGGGGGGATGAATCATCTCTATCTTCTACCATGGGCCCTAGGACAACTGCTGGCTTTTCATCTTGAAGGTTCACTGAGTCAGAGGGAGGCTGGGGGGACTTAGATTGTAGCAACTTGGAGAGGGATCTTTTGAAATCTTTGTTTTTAACGAGTTCAGATAGGGGTATAGGAATTCTAATCTTCTGAATCTCATGCTCAAAATTGAAGGAGGGGATAGGCTTAGGAGCTTCCCTTACCTCAGTGGCAGGCTCCTTGGCTGCTAGCAAAGTACTCTGAGTTTTCTTTTCTTTAGAAGTGGTTGTTGTGGATTTAGTAGGCCTATCTGCTATGAGGGGCTGGTCTTGGTTGTCAAAGTCTCCTTTTTTCTTTCTTGACCTGAGATTGTATCTGTTAGAGGTGTGACCGGCCCTTTCCCCCTTCCCTAACTCATGGATTTGGATGTTCATCAGGGATTTTTCATATGCAGACTAAGTCAAATGGGGAAAAGGAGGAGATTCTTCAACACAATGAATTTCAGGGTCGAACTCGTCTATCTCCTCCCCTCCCTCATGAGTAACCAGGTTATTTTGGATAGGGGTTTGAATCCTTTGATCTTCTCTGTCTTTTTCCCTTTGTTCCCTTGGGAAGGCCCGTGGTCCATTGTTATCAGGTCTCCTGAAACCTCTACCATCAGCATTCTGGGGATTTCTGTACATGGGCTTCCCTTCTAACTCCCACCTTTCCATTCTATCAAAAAGTGACTTTAGTATTCTACTTGTCTCATCTATCTGAAGGGGCAGGGGAGAGGAGCTGGATGAGGAAGCTTCTGCCTGGATATGTTTCTAGCAGTAGTGTTCCTGATTCAGTCCACAACCAATATATTAGATTCTAGCTCCACGCCTTCATCTTGTATATGGGCCAGAGTAGTGGCTCTTCTTTCCCTCAACAGGAGGCAGAAATTGGGATCAAAGGCCCTAGAATAAGTGATCTTTGCAGAAGCTTCAGAGGGTTTTATCTCATCAGGGATTTTGTTGTACATTTTATTAAATCTCTTGGTGAAGTCGGAGACAGACTCTCCTTCCTTTCTCTTCAAATACCCAAACTCTGTCATGTAATACATAAAGTCTTTTTTATCTCCCCACTGTCTCAAAAAGGAATTATCTAAAGCTTCTATCCCATCAATAGATCCAGGAGGCAGGGCCTTGAACCATTTTCTAGCCTTACCTTGAAGGCTATGGACAAAAATCCTCATCCATATGTCTACATGCATGATGACATTATCATCAGTGAAATAGTAAAAGGCCTCTAGGTGTTCTTCTGCAGTTATGTCCCCCTCACCTGTAAACTTGGGCAGCTGCTTGAGGTAACCATCTGCTGGGAGGGCATTGAGAGGTTGGGGTAGCACGAGGGGGGCATACCTAGCAGCTATAATGGCCTCCATTCTAGTCATAAGGGGATTTTCTCCTGCCATAGGGATATTGTGTGGAGGAGAACTCAGAGGAGAAGGAGATCGAAAAGGGGATACTGGGAATCAGCTTCTTAGGGGAGTGGGAAACAATAGGGGATTTAGGGAGAAGTATAGCGAGCTTAAGTTGGCTGATGTTTCCCCTCGTGCAGAAGCGACAACAGTAACAAGAGGAATAGAGGTAAAGCCAAGAGTGGGGAAATATTATGTGGTCTTGGGTCTATGCCAAGGTGCAGCTTTAGGAGAAATGGGAGTGACAAGGAATTTTCCCTCTAATACCAGACCAGGGGTGGAAACCTCAACAAGAACACTCCCAAAATTCAGGAAACGGGAAACTTCAGAAAGTGGTCTGCTAGGAAACTGAGGAAGAGAAAATGGAGTTCTTACAGAAGGAGATGGTGGATTACCTAGTTCAGAGGTGATAGCTTCTCTTTCAGAGGCCTTTCCTTTTCCAAGGACCACCTCCTGACTAGTATTAGGTGTAGCTAGAGGCAGTTGTGGATGGGAACGTGTGTGTCTGCCTCTGAAAGCCACAATTGACACGGAAGGTTCGCCACAGTGGAGCCGTCACAATGGAGTCGCCAGATGCACAGTAGCAATCTTCAAGGGCTCTGATGCCTGATGCACCTTCAGAATCAGAAGCTCAATGTCGTTCAATTCCAGGGAAGATTTTCAACTTCTTCCCCGACAATGGCGCCAGAAATGCTGGCAACAGAAGTCACTCCTGGATTGCAGCATGAGCAGAGCCCAATGCCCATCAGTTTATGTCATGATTCGTGTATGAAAGGGGTGATCGAATGGAAGTAAACTCAGACGATATTGTTTCAACTCCGAAACTAGGCTAGGCATGCATGGGCAAGTGAGGTCTTAGACATACTCCAGACAATGAGTTGTAGTAAGGGTGAGTAGGGGGAATACTTGTATCAGAGAGATGCAAAGGTCTGTTGTCAACATCAGGTTTCTAGCAGATTGTAGGAGAATGCATTTTAACACGAGATCTTACATTCAAATGCAGAAAACCAGAGAATACAATAGTGCCACAATAAGTCCTTTATCATAACACAACTGCAATAATTCATGTGAATCAATCAATCTTGAACTCCCTTGGTATGAGATGAAAACTAGATGGAATAAGGAAACTGTCTTTCATTAAACAAGAAATCTTACATACAAATGCATAACTAGAGAACTAGAGTGTCTGTTAAAACATTACAATCGGGAGCTTCGCTCTACCATCGATCCCTTGAAAAATATCAAAACTAAGTATATATACTCCCAAACATTTTCCCAACAGAGGCTTACTGGACCTTCGGGTCGAGGATTCTTTTCAATCAAATCTGGCCTGCACTCCTCTATCATACGCCACCTTAATTCTACATGGCTCGCGCCAGGGGGTAGATAAGCCCTTAAATGTTGAATTAGCATGCGTAGGCTTCCCTGGCTAGTTGAGGACTTCGGCGTGGCTTCCAAAAAAAGAACCAATACAAAGGACCATCTTGGGTAGGCTTTTGGCTGGGACACCCATACTTTGCAATTAATGAGGGAGGCAAGGTTTCAACCACCCTCTTTCTTCTTCATTCATTCCCAGCAAGTATCAGGATCTAGATTACATCGAACCATCACCTGGAGAACACAATGCCCCCTTCTGAAACTCAAATCAACTCTTTTGGCCTCCCCTTTGTACAACCCCTTTTTCTTTCTCAAGTGACCACGGGCCGTGACCTTACACCTATTTTCCAGAGTGCTTTCGGTGTTTCGAGGTTCAAGGTTTTGGGCAGTGCAAAGATGAGGTGCGCTTACGCCTTGAACTTCCAAATGCCGATGTGACACAGATGTGCACCACGCTCCCTTCAGATGAATGACCCAGAGAGTATTCACTATTATAAAGGGGGGCTACCCCCATTTATAGGCTTGCTTGATGTGATCTGGTGCTGGGATCCTGGGCTTGGCTCCAAAGGTGCTTTCGACGTTTCACCGATCGACGATTTCAGCTGTAAATAATGGGAGTCTCCTCATCTCCTGAAACATCGAGCCCCGATACAATGACTGACTACCACCTGTCTCAACTGGATCAGACGACCCATATTTGTCTTGAACTATTGGCGCTATCCTTCGTGCTAAATCCCGGGCAACTTGGTAGCCCCAAAATCCCGATGCACGTTGATCATCTTTGTAGGTGGATCTTGGCTCCTGACATCAAAACTTCACCAGCTCACTTGACTTTTGATCGGAAAAGAGATTCTCCCGCGTTGCGCTGGGGTGCTTCCCGTGTAACCTGCAGATGTGGGTATTTTTTAGCCCAAGACAAATAATTTCGCTAACAACTTGAATAAAACCACAATACAGAAAAGCTAAAGCTGTGACGAGTATTATATTCCATTCAAGTCTGTAGATGAAAAATCCATAGTCTTGCCCCAGGTAGAGATGATTCTCATGTTTACAAAATAGCATGCTTATATAGGTTCCAGGAACAAAATGTTTCCTGTTGATAATATCAAATCTGTTCCAAAAATATGGGAGATACAACCTCCCTGATTTCATTAGATATCAAAACTATCAATAGCCTAATCTATTTACTAAAAACACAAAGTTGATATGGTTGGGAGATCTTCAACAGTGCCTCATATATCCTTGGAAATCATGGGTTCCTGAAAAAAATGAAAATGGGAAGATTTTAGATATGTTTTCAATTGTCAAATCAAGCAATTCGAATTTCTCTAACTGGCTACAGAATCTTACGATTCTGTAGCTAGTTATAATAACAACTACAATCATATTTTATTCAATTAACAAAACAAACTAATCTTTATAACAAAGATAATCTATTCAATCAAATCGTATATACTAACTTGAGAGTGACAAAATCATGCTAAAATTTAAAAAGATCATACCTCAAATCATGGAATTAAAACATATCAAGCAATCTTGGAGTTTACGATTGCTATTGTTGCCTCTACATTCTTAAAAATGACAGATCCTGTAGTTTTTAGGTGTTTCTCCTTTGCGTGAGTTATGGATTGGAGTCTACTGTTCTCGTTTGTCAACAAATCCACTTGGTCTTTTAAATATTTAAGCCAGGACTGTAGAAAAGGCACATCTTTATAATACCTGTCGATCCAGGATCGACACTCATCACACTATGGTTGTAGGGACTGTGCATTGGCACTAATAGCATTAAGGGTTGGAGAATCATCCACGTGAAAGGTAGGTTTATCATAGAGTTGAATGCCCAAGAATTCTGGGTTACCTTTTAGACATGGAGGTAGGTTGTTTACATAGTCATAGGGTGTGTCAGGATAAAGCCCATATGACATGGGATCTTCCTTAGCCAAAAACCTCTCAATTTCTGAATCTGAGTCTTCACTTAATTCAATTGTGTTGTTTGTGTCTGCACAGGGTTTGAATTTATTTCAAGCACATTGTGAAATCAAACGACCAACCCTTTTATTCTTGTAATTAACATCGACGCTGCCCTTTAGCTTCTTCCCTGTGGGTTTTTTAACATTTTTAGTGTAACTCTTTGGGTGTGAACCGGTTAATTGTCCTGTTGAGTAAAATCAGGGCAGGTCGAGGGTTCATTATTAAGGGCAAGATCACAAGGCAAGATCAGTAGAGGAGAGGTGGTAGGTTTCACAAGGGTTTCTACGATAATCGGCTTATGAACCTGTCCCAACTCACTGTTTCCAAAGCCATTTCATAAAATAAATGCATCCCAAAAATCATTTTTTAATTGCAACTGATGCACAAGGATAATTTTAATTAAACCATGATGGAATAAACTCGAATCAAACCTCTGTTTCTTAAACCATTTTCCCATCTTGTACAGACTTCTAAGCAGGAAGTAGGGCATATTCAATGGTTAGCTAATGAAACTCATAAGCAATCACAGATGATACAGGAAAACTAACCCAAATATTCCTTCACACATAATGAACTATTTCACAATAGCAATTATATCATGCCACCTAGGTTTTAAGGATGAGACTGGCATACCTCAATCGCAACTAGTAATTTTTCGTGAGGTGAACATCACAGTCCAAGGGACCTCTTCAACTTTTGCATTCTTGAACCATTTTTTCCTGACAGCTAGTAAATCCATGGCTTGGCTTAAAAACTCTTATGTTACTTCTAACTGCACGTCGCCTATATTTTCCCTATAGCCATCGAAGGTCAAGGAAAATTCTTGGGCAACTCTCATATTGAAACCCTTAAACTTTTCGATGAACGAATGCCAATCGTTCCTTTCAAAATCATCCCTGGCGTTATCATATGATAGCAAGGTTTGGATGCCATTGGGCTCGATCCTTACAACTGGGTGAGATCGGAAGAGC
>CBVK0100670982.1:0-15757 GCA_900067695.1 Picea abies | reverse complement strand
CGAGATCGGTCTCGGCATTCCTGCTGAACCGCTCTTCCGATCTCACAAATGGCCCTAGTGGCCCTGAAAACTTCCCTGAAGCAAAATCACCTGCAAATGACCTCAGATGGCTCTGAAACCTGCTCCATTGGCTCCAGAAGGTCGAAGAGACCCAAAAATGACCAAAAAAACGTGAAGAAAAGTTTTCCCTAGCCAAAGATATGGCAATAACTGATTCCTCCTCCTTTTCTCCACTAAATTCGCAATAGTTGGAGTTAGCCTCGCTAAAAATAGCAAAAGAGCCAAATTGGCGGACTCCGCCCCAAAAAACGCGCCAACCGTTATATTGTGGTTTGGTTACATTTCAATGTAAATACCCGTGGCATCAAACTGTGTGGTAAACATTAACCCCCGCGCGCTATCAATGGTGGTCATATTGCTAATGCATATAACCATGTGGTGACTTGTTAAAACTCCCGTGCGCGCAAATATATGCGGTCACATTTACACATAAGCTATGGTATAACCGCGGCATACACCAAACCCCGCGCGCCATAACACAAACCGGTGGTCATATCCTATGCCATATGGCCGGGGGTTTACCCCACACAAACCCCGCGCGTATCATATACAATGTGGTTATATTTTATAACATTGAACCATGGTTTAAAATAAAACTCCTCCCGCGCGAATATATGGTTGAAAAACATAGGTTATAATATTTAAAACCGTGAGTTTTAACATTAATATCCCGCGCCCTTTGGAAATGAGCATCAGTCACATAGAATACCATAGGACCGGGGGTCGAGGCTAGCCCCGGCCCGACCCCCCACCATTTGAACCCATGTGTGAAATCAAATATTTTAAAACCCATTTGGTTAACAAGAAATGACATGCGGCGTAGTGGTTGGCGGGCTTTGTTTAGAATTTGGTGCGTGGGGAGGTCCGGGGGTCGAACCCCGCGGCCTCCATGGAATTTTACCAAACGAACCAACATCAACTGCCAACAGATGGGTGCCACGTGGAAGCCTCTAATTGGACCACGTGGCACCATGCCATTTGCCCGAAGTCTGCCACGTGTCGCATTCAGATTCGCCCAATGTCAACCAATCAAATATTGCCACGTCACCAGGTGTTAAGTCAGCATGTACGGTCGCTCAGTCAGCACGGTACGGCCCTGCCACGTGGCAGTACGGCCTGCCCAGTCAGCATCATTTTTTTTTTCCTGTTTGGCTCGGCGAACAGACCTCGATAACTTCTCCATACGGACTCCGTTTGCGAAAATAAATATACCGCCAGAATCAGGAGAACGAGACGGACGCAATGGCATCGTTTTCGTTGCATTCCGAGAACTTTGAAAATTGAGCAAATTTTAGACCCCTGGTCCAGATTCTGATCACTCATCATGTTTGTTGCTTAGGAGATGCCGAAAGGTGCGACCTTCCCGAACATTGAGCCGTTCGAGCCACTTTTCGCAAAGTTCACCATGCTCTGGTACTCGAGCAATATGGGAAAAAAGTGGCAGTCGAACACAGTCTTTCACACATAATACATCCATCTGAAGAGGGTTATCAAAGTTGAACCTCGCATGACGTCGAACAGCCTATAGCGGTTCCGACCCCTCATGAAGTTTCATGTAGACTGACACTTCATCTATATTACTATGTGAGCAGATGAACATAAGGAGGAGCTCCAATGGTACTACAAGATCACAGAAGAGGACCTCAAGGAGATAACTAACGACTGGTTAGCAGACTTCCTTATCCCCGTTGACCCTGTAGAGATGAATGATCATGAGATTGATAGCCTGGAGGCCTCTCACAAAGAACATGACACACCTGGAACCAACAGAAGGAATAAGACCGAAGAAGTCCAAGACTTAAGCAGCACCTCAGAAAAGACTACTTCAGTATCACCTGGCCGACAGGGTGATGACGAAGTAGAAGAGATAAATGGAAAAGAAGATGAGAAGAAACGAGGCGAAGTGACACTGCCTAGAGATGAGGTTGATCCCTTAAAGAAGCGAAAGGTTTCTCCCTCGAAACCCTCTTCCCAAAAGAAATCTAGAGCCACCTTGACCAATATGCAGACTGTGCTCACTGTTGATGACTTTTACTTCATCATCACAGTTGTAAATGACGCATCACAGGAAATCTTGCAGAAAAAGGAAGCCAAGGAGGATATGTACGACAAAATCGAGGTCAAACTCTAAGGGGTACAGCAGGCCCTTCAGTCCAGTCGTGCAGTGTCCACTGCGCCCTTGCCATCGGGAGAACCAGAGTTGGGAGATGAGCCAGCCCAACTCCATCGACTAACTGATGCGACTGAAGCTCGCCTTCGTTGCGCACAAGAAGAAACTGAACAAGCCACCCAGGCCCTGAAGCAAGTGCAAGAAGCACTCATAGAACAACGTCGACTTGTAGAGAAGGAGAAGATTACTCTCCAGACAAAGTTTGAAGAGGAGAAAGCACAAATTCAACAAGAAAAAGAACAGTTGCTCGTAGAGAAACTCGAAGTGAAAGAAGTAGTCAACAAAGCACTCAACTCTGTGATAGTCTTAGAGACAAAGGTAGAAGACCACGTTGAGCATCAAGTAGAGCTGCTCACGGAAGATATATAGCAGCTACAACAAAGAATAACAGACTTAGAGCTCCGCACAGTGCTCGACACTCTGCAGGATGTAAGGGACCAAAGAAAAGCAATTGCCCGAAGCACAGTTGAAACAATCAAGGCCCTCGCCATGGAATGTAAGAAACTAAGTGATCGCAGTGCCCAGACTTATGGGCAACTCACTAAGAATCCGGAATTAAAGGCACTAGAGTCACAGCTCCAAGAGGCAAAGAAGCAATCAGAAACAATACAGGCACAGTTGAAGCCCATGTCAGATGTTGAAAGGATGAAACGATCCCAAGAGCAGCGCACCGCTCAATAACAGGTCCAAACCATTCAAAGCAAAGTCATGGAAGTGACTCAGAGGCTCCAACCTATACAGGATGAGGCTTGCCAACTATTCACAGAGATTGAAGGCCGAGGAGCAGAGCTAGAGTAAATTGTCACTGCAGCTGAACAACGTCTAGAGGGACTTGTCAACAAAGTAGTCATCCAAGAGTTTGTTGAACAGGAGGTCGTGGCACAACAACAAATCGAAGTAGCTTGAGCCAATCTCGAGGCTTTTGAAGCAGAGCTACCCAGATCAGAGTTACTCGGGATGAGTCACAGGTGAGTGTTGGGGGCATGTTGGCCCTTGACCAAGTTTTGAGGATTTTTGGTCATGTTTGACCTAGTTTTGTGACATCAACAGGTTGTCGAAGGTGGAGCGCAAGACGAAGCAGAGATCATGGGATCTCGGCCCCTTTTTAGGGATTTTTGGGTTTTGGGCTTATGTAATGGGTATGGGAATGTCGTCCCATGGGTTTACCCATGTTTAGGCCTGATTTTGTAATGTATAAATAGAAAACTAGGCGATGTAGGAAATAGTTCAATCTATGTGATTGAAGAGTTGTAAGTTATGCTAAGTACAAGTAATAGTTGTAAGTGCTTCGTGCATACTTTGTGAGACTTGCAGAGCTAAGTGCACGTGACCGTAAGAAACTGTATGTAGGCTTTGTACTGTAACCTAGCTTGGGGAAGGAGAATCTAGTGAAGAGTGTGCAGATCTCCTATCTTCTACGAAGTTGATATTGAGGCTATGTGCATGTAAGAAGATTGAAAGAAGCTAATAAAAAAGATGAAGAGTTGGTGGATGTAGTCCCAGGGTGGGTGTGAACCATGTATATCCTGTGTTGTGAATGCTTTGTGCTTTATGGTTGCTCTCTTGTTTATATGATTAAATCCTTAGTGCATTGTTAGATGATGAATGAATCTAATATGGTAGCTTAGTGTTGAATAATGTGAGTGAATGCTAGATCTGATCTATGTTAGTATGCTTAGTGCTTGACTCTATTGAATCTATGGGAATGTTGCATAGATTCGCTATTAGGGTTTAACTGCGTTGTAAACCAAACTAGGTATTGATGAACTATAACTGCTAAGTGTTCTGTTAAGGTGTTATAGTCACAAGTTTCTGTCCCAGCTAAGGTTGCAGACACTAGATTCATGCAACCACCCCTGGCTCTACCTCGGGTGAGACTTCATCTGCTTTGCAGGTGTTTCCGAAAGGGCCAGTAGTTAGGGTTTTGTTGGTGCATTGTTGTAGAGTTGAACCCCGGGTATGCCCCTATGCCAACAAGCACCAAATTGTTTCCTTTCCTCTGGGCTCTTTTGATTGTAGACTTTGCGAGCTTCGATCGTACCATTTTTGCTAATATAAATATCCTAGTAATGAGATTTATGTGGTTTAGATTTTCATAAGTGATCGGATTAGCCACAGTATTGTCAATAGATTGTCGACATTTCGGATCCAAATCAAGATCCATCTTACATTCCTTTCCCTTTGCTATCAGCAGCATTCACTTTTTTTGTTGGCCTTATGATCCCTTTCTTTGGTGATCTTCTTAGTGTCTTTGGAGGATTTTCCTTTGCTCCAACGACCTATTTTGTGAGTATTCTTCAAACCAAGCTTTTGACTTACTCTTTCCTCGTATAGTTGACCATGCATTTCGTTTCCCGAAACTGAAAGGACTACATTGTATTTATCTAAATTCCAATATTGTTTTATGAATTGAATCCAGGATATTGTATTTATCTAAATTCTTATTACTATTGTAGAAACCCCAAATTGTCAATCTCTGATACTAAATCTGCATTATTTTGTATCTCATGTTGTTGCAGTTACCTTACATTATGTGGTTGGCTATCAAAAAGCCTAAGATATTTAGCTTGTCATGGATCATCAACTGGGTTAGGCGTTCAAACTCTCTTACTTGTTATTTTTCTTTTTAATAAAAGGGTTCATAATAAAGACATACCATACAATAATTTGGTAACATATAAGGAAATTATATTACCTCATATACGTTACTAAAATAGATTAAAAAAAAATTTAAATTATAATTAGTAGGAAAACAATTTAATTAAAATAAAACATATTATCAAAAATATAAAACTACCAAACAAAAAAAAATTATAATCTTAATGTGATGCAATGAGAACTTATATTTGTTTCTTATTATAAAAAATTGGAAGTTGTTCTCTATATAGTTAAGATTTGGAATGACCCACAATGGCAATCTTAAATTTTCACATTATCAACCAATTGAAAGTGGTTAACCTTCTAATTCTAGTCTACTAGTGATTGATCTTAATGACATGGTTTAACATATTTATTCTAATGAACAACTCTCAATCTAAAGAGAAGATGTCATATAAGGAGAGAATTATGGAAGATAGTGATAACTAAACTTAGGAATTGTATGTGTAAATAAAAGGCATAAAGAGAGTATGGGAGGCTTCTTTAGTAATATGTCTTAGCTTCAATGAATCTTGATGTGTATCAAAGAATGAAAGTCTCCTCTACCTACATATCTAGAAGGGTGATAGCTAGGGTTTATCCCTAGCTACTTTCCATGCCCTCTATGTGGCTCTAAATGAGTTGATTAGCTCTCCCAATGAACCCTACTCCTCCTCCTGACCCTATTGCTTAGACCTCTATTATGTGATGCCTTCAACAAGATTGACCTCTCAATCCATGGTGTCAAACTCTGCTTTTGTTGGATAGCCCAAGGGCCCAATGCATGGCTCTTCTCTAATGATGGGAACTCCCCCCTCTAGCTACATTGGTAACTCCTTTAAGGATGCAATTCTAAATGGCTCAATGCCTCCTTGATTTATGGTTCAAGAGGCCTTCACCCTAACCATTCCCATCATCCAATATGAAATATATCAACATGCATTTTATGTAACCAGTGGTCTTGTTTGCAGGTTTATTTTCCTTTGGCCTTAGTTAGGAGATCTTCATCAACTAGTTTCTACAACCTAGAAGTCTAAAATCAAAGAGGAGGCTTTCATTTTTTCTTATGAGAGAGGTATTTTCATTATCGAGTTTGATTTAGTTGAAGACTAGGATAAGATCCTCAATTTGAATCCCTAGTTTCAGGACAATTGTGGCCTCTTAATGAAGGTTGGGACTCCCTCCTTTGATCTAACCTCTAATTCACTCTCTACTACTCTAGTTTTGGTTCATCTTCCCAACCTTTGTCTTCACTTTTGGGGGTATGACTCTCTTAGTGACATTGGGAATGTGTTAGGAAAGTTCCACTTCAAAAGTGAGGAGACATAATATAGATGCATAATTACCTATGCATGTATATGATGCTAACATGAGCTTCGGTAAAGGGTTTCCAGTAGAAATCAACTTGGTAGCCAAAGATTATGCTTGGACCCAAAACCTAGATTGTGAATAGGTATCCTTTTATTAGTAAGCATGCTACGAAATAGGGCACATTGCATCCTAATGTCTCAAGCACCCCGAGGGTGGTAGATCCAAGAAATGACAAAGAAAATCCACTCGATGGGATGGATCAAAAGAAGAACATCAATTCATCAGTAAGGATCTCTCCACAACCACTCAAGAAAACCAAACATAAACTTATTTGACTATTCATACAATAGAAAAACCAAGTTCTCCAATGAAATAAATTCTTCAACCAAAGAAGTCTCCCCCCTTGCTAGCCAAGATAGAGGTTCCCCCTGAGAAGAGAGAAGCTAAAAGTAGCATATAAGCCTCAAGAAAGGGAGATTAAGTTACCTAACAAAGCCCATCCATATCAAAGCAAGTCATATATGAAAGATCCAGTAACACTTATTCAAGATTCAAAGGAAGAATGGGCTACTATAGTAAAGAAGAAGAGTACTCCAACACCCCAACCTATAATGACAAAAAATAGGCAGTGAAACCTATTTAAGATATGCTTTGTTTTTGTATTATCTTGTGTTCGCAGTTTGTTTATATTTACTCTTGTATCCATGGATTTAAAAAAACTCTAGGCACATTAAACTAGTAAGAGTGACAAGATCAACTCAATTGTATAGAGCTAGGCATCTCCCCCCTCCTTGATATCGATGCCTTATTTTGTATCTATTCATTGTCAAGTTTGGCCACAACCTTTTTTAATATAAATCTCTTATATTTACTTTCCAAGAAAAAAGTCTTGTCTTCCAACAAATAGAGATGAAAATCTCATGGTCTCTCAAATATGAAGAGTGTGACTTATTTATTTTGTTGTTCTTTCCTAAAGATTATCAGGAAATGATAACTTCTTATATTTCGACCAATACACATTAAGTTTCATATTAATTTTTTCATCTCTACAACAAAAATATTTTTTTAATTTGTCATAATAATAACAAATATAATTTAATTATACTTGGGATGCTTTTAAAGTGAGAGATTCTAAATTATTTTTAGTTGCGCAGATATGTAGTATCTTGGGTGTTCTACTCATGATTATGTCGTCTATTGGTGGCCTGAGAAGCATTATCAAAGATGCGTCAACATATCAGTTCTACTCATAAATTATAACAGGGCCATTGTTGTGATATTTTGAAGCACATTTGTACATGTGTAAATTCATGAAATTTACATTAATTTATGGTGTTGTGTTGAAAGGATATAATTGTTAGAAATTAATTAAACAACCAGTCCAGTAGTTGATAGACATAAGCCTGCAATACATGCACCAACTTTAGTAAACTCTTGAAAGAACCAGAAACTTCTGGAAGAATCAATTCCAGCAGTTGATCTTGAAACTAATCACCGGTGGAGCTCATCCCACCATTGTATAAATACTCATGCCTGTAACGCAATAGATAAGTTGTTTTGTATGTTCTTCGTGTCTCTTTGTCTGTGTGATTTCTCTAATATGCTATCAGAGCCAAGAGAGTCGTGAGGGCCGTGTGAGCCGGAGAGCCTGAGAATCGAGAGCACTGTGAGGTGTGCTGACATGTGTTAGAGAGCTGTGAGGTATGAGAGTTGTGAGGGTCGTAAGAGACAAAAGAGTGTTGAGAGCCGTCACTATTGTTTTCCATGAGACAGAGGGCCAATCGAAGCTTTGTTGAGTTGAGAAAGAATCCGTGGACGCGTGAAGAAATTATGTGGTGAGCCGTGAAAAAAAATTAGGCGGTTGTTTGGTATTTCATCTCCTGTTGCACGAAGGAAGATTTCCTTAAGGAATTGTTGGCTCGGGGCTGCACACTAATCATTAGAGGAGTTATATGGTAGTGAAATTCCGCATGGTAAAGGAGCCATATTCATATTTTCTTTTTTTTTATGGCCTAGTTGCTTTGGTTTGATTTGAGTAGAAGTTGAATTTGTCTTTTATGGTTGTGGTAATTTTGGAAGAAGTAAGAAAATAAAAGTGGTTGTGGTAATTTTGGAAGTCTTAAGAATATAAAAGTAATTTTGTTTTATGGTCGTGGTAATTTTGGTGTTGGATTTAAGTGAATGGAAAGTTAATTTTAACATATCCTTTATTGAAGAATATAATGGTGGTAGTGTGTTAATCTTAAAAGTGTGTTTATTTGTGAGGGTTCAACATGTTTATCTTGTGAAGATGAGATGATATTGTGATTGGGGTCACAATTTTAATTACTGATTAGTATAGAGTTTCTACATTGGGTTCTAAAAGGCCTAAATCATTTTAAAGTGATTTTAGTGTTTTTTAAAGATGACAAATATCATGGCAGATTCATATATAAATGAATCAAATAAGTTAGATGAGGAAAATTATGTCAATTGGAAGTTTAAGTTGCAGGCGTTGATGGAAGGATACAATGTTTGGTCGATTGCATGTGGAGACAAAGAAAAACCAGTAGCCCCGGCAGCCTCAGTTCAAGATTGGGAGCGACGAGAGACTAAAGCGAAGGTGCTATTGAGGATGTCTGTCAAGGACAATATCATCCCACACATTAGGGAATGCAAAACATCCCATGAAACTTGGGAGACACTTAAAGGTTTGTATGAGACAACGAACACAAACCGTGTATTATTTTTGAAGAGTAAGCTTCTTTCAATTAAGATGGAGGAGAATGAAAATATCAGTAACTTTCTTTCTAGAATCAAATATTTGAAAGATAAGCTAGGAGATATTGGTGAAAATATTTCTAGTACTGACCTGGTCACTGTCACATTAAATGGCATGTTAGATGAATATCAAATGTTCATTACTGGTCTTGCAGCTAGGGAAAAGGCCCCTACTTTTGATGAATTGATAGGTATTCTTCTGCAAGAGGAGGAGTGAAGAAAGAATCTCAATGGAAGATCTCACAATTCAGATCTGGCATTGGTGGCGAAAGGGAAACAGCCCTACAAAGGAAAGTCATGGAGGAGAAATAAAGAAGGAAGGCCACATTCAAAACCAGATAATGGCAGGGTGCCACCAAGCACAAACACAAATCTGAAGAAGAATGAAGGATTCTACTACTGTGGTAAGTTTGGACATTATGCTAAATATTGTAGGAGGAGGAAGTTTAATGAGTCCAAATATAACAAACATTCAGGAAATTTTGTTGATAAAGGTGCCAAAGTATGTGATGATTTCAAAAATCTCAAGTTGTTTGTTTATGATGTTTCTTTATCAGCAGACATTGATGATGCTAATGCATGGTTTATTGATTCTGGTGCTTCAATTCATATGTCATGTAATAGGAATTGGTTTGATACATATCATGAAAAAATTAATGATGTTCATAAGATCTATCTGGGAGATGATAGGTCACATGAAATTAAAGGGTATGGAGATGTATCTGTGACTTTACCTACTGGTGAGGTGAAACAAATCCATAATGTAATGCATGTGCCAGGCATAAAGAAGAATTTAATTTATGTATCCACCATTGCAGATCAAGATCTAAAAGTTGAATTTGTTAAGTCACAGTGTGTGGTGAAGGACATACAGGATCACTACAAAATCATTGCAAGAGGATTTAGAGTTGGAGGACTATATAAGCTTGATGTTACAAGGAGAGATCATCAAGCGTTGGCATCCACAACTATGTCAATGGAAGAGTTATGGCATCAAAGGTATGGACACCTAAACCATAATGATATTATGATGCTTCAGAAGAAAGAAATGGTAGAAGCTATTACAATGTTTAAAAGTGAACATGTTGAATGTGAAGGATGTGCATTAGGAAAACATCATAGAGAAGAGTTTCCTATGCACATAGACAAAAGAAAGTGAGAAATTCTTGAACTGGTGCATACTAATGTTTGTGGACCCATGCAAACTAGATCTCTTGGAGGAGCATATTATTTCCTTATCTTTATTGATGATAAAACTAGATACACTTGGGTCTATTTCATGAGAAAGAAAAGTGATGTCTTTGAATATTTTAAGGAATTCAAGAATATGGTTGAAAAAAAAAACATGAAAGAGCATCAAGATTCTCAGGTCAGATCAAGGAGGGGAGTATACATCAGGGGCATTCATCGGGTATTGCAAAAATAATGGGATTCAACAACAGTTTACAGTGCCACATACTCCTAAAAAAAAAGGAGTAGCAGAAAGGAAAAATAGAACCTTGGTTGAATGTGCTCACAGTATGATAAAAGGTAAAAATCTTTCTAATAGTTTTTGGTCTGAAGCAAATAGTATTATTGTATATCTAAAGATTAGGAGTCCTACAAAAATTTTAGAGAACAAAACACCTTTTGAATCTTTTTATGGATATAAACCAGAAGTGAGTCACTTGAGAATATTTGGGAGTAAAGAATTTGCTCACATTCCAAAACAAGATAGAAGAAAGCTTGATGCAAAGGCAATCAAATGCATATTTATTGGTTATTGTACAGAATATAAAGCCTATAAGATGTTTGATCCTAACAATCATAAGGTGTTTGCAAGTAGAGACGTGTTGTTTCATGAAAATGCAGATGAAGTATGAAAAGCATATGATTATGATGTGTGGAATCTACCTAAACAAAATGAGGAAAATGCTAATGAAAAAGAAGAAGAAGTCCAAGGAGAAGCTCCAAGCATCGTAGATTCTACAAGTAGCCAAAGCACGCCTAGAAGAGGTGAAGGAACTCCACAAAGAAGTGAAGAACTAAGGAGGACAACAAGACAATCTAAGACCCCGGTCAGGTATAGAGACTATGCCTTAATAACTCAAGCTATGAATGTGGTAGAACCTTTAAATTATGAGCAAGCTAAAGACCACAAAGAATGGATGGATGCCATGAAGGAAGAATATGACTCTATAATTAAAAATGAAACATGGGAATTGACAGAATTGCCTGAGAACAAAACCCCCATAGGATCAAAATGGTTGTTCAAATATAAATTTAATGTTGATGGTAGTATAGACAAATACAAAGCTAGATTGGTTGCCAAAGGTTATTCACAAAAAGAAGGGATAGATTATGAAGACACTTTTGCTCCTGTAGCAAAAATGAACACTATTAGATTAATGATTACATTGGCTACCAAGAACAATTGGCAGTTGCATCAGTTAGATGTCAAGTCAGCATTTTTTAATGGAGAATTAAAAGAAGAGGTTTATCTCGTTCAACCAGAGGGGTTTGTAAAGAAAGGAAAATAACATCTTGTATGCAAGTTGAAGAAAGCTTTATATGGACTTAAACAAGCACCTAGGTCTTGGTATGAGAACATTGATACATTTTTCTTTCAACAAGGCTTTATAAAAAGTAAAAGTGATCCAAACTTGTATATCAAGAAAGACAGAAATGGTCAAATTGCTTTGATTTCTCTATATGTGGATGATCTTATCATAACAGGAAGTGTTACTGGGATGATTGAAGAGATCAAAATAAAGTTGTCACAACAGTTTGAAATGAAGGATCTTGGACATCTACATTACTGTTTAGGTCTTGAGGTATGGAGAGAAAATGGTAAGACCTTAATCACACAAAGAAAATATACAAAGGAGGTACTCAGGAGGTTTAATATGAACACATGTAAGTCAATATCTACTCCATTAGAACAAAATGTTAAGCTCAGCAATAATGATGACTCAAAAAAAGTGGATGGTACTTTGTATCGACAAGTGGTGGGAAGTCTAAATTATCTCACCACAACCAGGGAAGATATTGCATATTCAGTTAGCATTCTTAGCCAATTTATGGCTAAGCCTCATGAGAATCATTGGAAAGTTGCAAAGAGAGTCCTTCGATATTTGAAAGGGACTATTGATTTTGGTATTGAGTATACTAATGGTTTTGATGTTGAGTTGACAGGTTTCTCATATTCTGATTGGGCAGGAGATCTAGATGACAGGAAGTCTACTACAGGATATGCATTGAGTATTGGATCAGGGATCGTGTCCTGGAGTAGTAAGAAACAACCAATTGTTTCTTTGTCATCCACTGAAGTTGAGTACAAAGCATTATGCACTGCCACCTGTGAAGCAATTTAGCTAAGGAGGATACTTGAAGATGTTGGAGAAAAACAAAAAGTACCAACAATCATCCAATGTGACAACCAAAGTTCCATCAAACTGGCAAACAACCCAGTGTATCATGCTAGGTCAAAGCATATTGAGACACACTATCATTTTGTAAGAGAAAAAATGCAGTCAAATGAAATTGATGTATTGTATTGCAACACAAATGATAATGTTGCAGATATATTTACAAAGCCTCTTGGGAAGGCTAAGTTTGTAATATGTGGAGATAAGATAGGTGTTGTAAAGGTTGTTTAATTAAGGGGGAGTGTTAGAAATTAATTAAACAACCAGTCCAATAGTTGATAGAGATAAGCCTGCAATAAATGCACCGACTTCGGTAAACTCTTGAAAGAACCAAAAACCTCTGAAAAAATCAATTCCAACCATTGATCTTGAAACTAATCAACGATGGAGCTCATCCCACCACTGTATAAATACTCATGTTCGTAATGCAATAGATAAGTTTTTTTATATGTTCTTTGTGTCTCTTTATCTGTGTAAGTTCTCTGACAATAATTTTCTTTTTTTATTTATTAATTTAAAATAATATAGTTTTTATCATTACATGATCTTACTTTTCTTAAATTTTATTAATTTGAAATAATATAACTTTTATGATATCTTTAAAATAAGTTTAACATTTCATTTTCTTATTTATTAGTTTGAAATAATGTAACTTTTATGATGTCTTTAAAATAAGTTTAAGAATTGTTTATAAATAAGTAGATGATGAGTTTCTCCTCTAGTACTCAAGTTAGTTATTTATGTATATTATTAAAAGAAAAATAGAATATTGTTTTTTATTAAGATTAATAATATAAATATAATGGAGATAAATAAAAGTAGTATTAATTTAATAAAGGAGACAAATAATTATTAAAAAATAAAATATAGTTACTTTATGTGGACATAATACTAATTAAGAAAGATAAATAAGAGTATTAGTGAGTTAATAATAAAGATAAATTTGTCAATTGAGTTTAGCTTGAGTAGTTATGTGATGGAGTGTTATTCTTCATGTCCAAGTTCTATTCTTATAAGTGACATGACAAAGTTTTGAGCTTCTAAGAATCCAGCTTACCTTGAGTACCATCCTTGGGATGAGGAGAAGTGTCCAATGGATTTAGAAATAAGAAATGTATTATGAGGAAAAAAATAGAGACAAATAACCTAAAATCTGGTAAGTGAATTTTCCAACGAAATGAGGAATGCATTACAAAGAAAAAAAATAGCATAGAATATCATAACAATATGTTAAGATTAATCCACCTTCACCCTTTCTTAACCAATTTTAACCACAATTATGAAATGCATAGCTCAATATTTATACATCTTAGCTTAGATCCCAAACCATTATGAACTAAACAAAACACATAGCTCAATATTTACACAACTTAACCTAGATACAAAACTATTGTGAACTAAAACTTTTTTATTGGAAAATTGGGTTCATTTTCTCCATATTGGAAACTTCTATATATTTATACAACTCTATAACATAAGTTCTTTAATCATGGTGAAGGCCACATTTGCAACATTACAAAATTTCTCAAACATTATTACTTAATTTAAGTGGAGATTTTTTTAATACTCCTATCTTAACAAAGTATACATAATATATAACTCATATGAGCTTAGATTATAAGTTTGTGTAAATCATGTAAATCATGTAAATAAAGTAAATGTGAGAAATGTGTATATAATACATTACAATTTAGATATTAAATTTTGAGTGCTTTCTTCTTCAAATGAAACTTGTAACTAAGTATCAATATTTAAATCTAAGAAAGCATTAACAAACTTTATTGAATTAAAAAGATACTAGAATTCATTCAACATCAATAAATAATTTCATCATCTCAATCATTTCAACCACATGTTTCTTTCTTATGATCATAAATAGTACACATTAATCAGACCAAACATTTAAATGTAGACTCCACATATAAAAGCATTAAGTAATCTTCCTTAAAGCAACACTACCATCCATTTATAGTCTCATTATAAAAGCATTCATTACCAAACTCATATGATCCCATATATATGTACATATATAAGTTTGAGTAATTTGTGATATCTCTATTTATTTTTGTTTATCAAGTGAATTTGAAGAGATACAATTGTGACAGAATTCAACTTTATGTGGCATAGCTAATTAGAATATTTTAGCATGTTGAAAGATTATTGATTTGATATAGCTTTAAATTGGAGATGTCCTTTTCTTTAAACTAATTATCAATGTCATTATTTATCCATTACATGTGATATCTTCATTTTTAAATCGAATTGCAAATGATATTTCCTTTCAATGTGAATCAAAGAAAGGGTCAATCTAACCAACCTAAATGTACACACCATCAACAAATTTACAATTCATTTGTTTATATCTTATATTGTATAATTGTTTGGCTTTAACACTTGGATCAAAGAAAAGGGTAATCTAGCCAATTATAATTATATATGTTTACACACCATCAACAAATTTACAATCCATTCAATCATATGTTACATTGTATGAGTGTTTAGCTTAACAAAAACTAACACAATTAAAGTAATTCATATCATTAAAAAGATTCATGTAGACGTACTAGAGTCTTATGACTTATCTTCACTTTAATAATTTATGATCAAGTCACTACGACACTCTTTGTACTCTTTCAATTTTATTAATTCTTTAACACCACAAACTTATAAACTATTTTAATTAAATTTGAATTTTCTAACTTTAAAAGATAGAATTTTCAAACTTTAAAGGATACACGCATATAGACAAAGGAGATATAAGAATAATTGAAAATTTATTATTTGAAAAGCTTATTCATCCCATGGTATACATGTTAAAATATTAAAATATTAATCTTTCATTTCATCTTCTTATATTATATTGACTTTTCAAGTTCATAAACATATTATATGCCTACATGTAAAGCCACTACAAAACATTTGTTTATTAGTTACTAAAGTGATTGTTGTATTATATCACAACTCTTAATCATCACAACTATTTGTTTATGTTATTATTTTATATATATATATATATATATATATATATATAATCATTTCCTTTTTAATATATATTCTTCAAACAACTTTAATGCATGCTGATGAAGTTTTTATTAATTCTATGTGTCCTCACATTGAAGGTGGCATGAATTTAGATTATTATTGTTGGATTACTGAGAGGGGGGTGAATCGGTAATAACGTAATTATAATCCTTTTTTTTCAAATGTTATATCAATGTAGAATTATTATCCAATAATGACCAGTAATAAATAAACAATCACACACGTACACAGTACACCAATGTTTTACGTGGAAACCCAAATCGGGAGAAAACCACAGAATGTTTTTTCTTATATGTCTTAAAGAATTATATTCATTGGAAGCACCAACTTCCTTTGTTTTCCAGCTGCAACTAGAAGGAGGCTCCAACCC
>CBVK0100670981.1:0-15758 GCA_900067695.1 Picea abies | reverse complement strand
TAATAGTCTCAATTTATTTTAGCTCTTGATCTTCACTTTGTCTTTTCTGAAAATCCCATATCTTGACTTTCCCCTTGATCCTTTTTAAATTTTAAACAAACTGACAAGTCACCGACTAAGGGATATCCTAAACAAAAGGTACCCAATTTTACTTAATAAGAGTGATGAAATAATCATCATTTAGCCATGTCTTGTTGAATTTGAAGGGACTAGATGGTTTTTTAGGACCATGTCTAATTTCAAAGAAAATCAGACAATGGTTTGAAATTCCCCCATAACCTATCCATTGTTTCATTAACATCTGTGTTTCCATTAAAGAGTCTGCTACCAGAAACTAATCCAATATTTTTTCTACTCAGTCCTCCCCCACCCTATTGTTCCTCCAAGTGGGTTTGATTCTGGTGGGTTCAACATCAATCAGTTTGCCATCAGAAAGTTTTTAAGTGTAGTATCTTGCCATAGGATCAATTCTTACATGAGGACCCCATACTTCTAACTATCCCAGAGAAAAAATTAATTCTCCCCCTAAAATGATCGAATGGTCCTTAAAAAAAGGATTGTTAAAAATATTGTCTCAGTAAGGGGACCTATTCTGATAAGGACCATATATATTGATAATGTGGAATTCTTCCCCTAAATATGGCACTAAAATAGTAATGTCGAGCTCTGAATCCATACCCCAACAATTTGTAACTTTGATAGTTCGTGTGTTCCATCCCAATGCTAGTCCCCCAGATATTCCCATGGCATCCAAATTTTCAAACTCCCATCCTGGGAGCAAACTTTTCAGTCTAGATTTTACTTCCTCCTCTTCGCCCATAGTCTTCTGTAAAAGCAATACATCAGGATGTTCATAACTAATCACCCTTTTTATCGCTGGTTTTTTTGGGGGACCAACCAGAACCCAAGAGTTGAAGGAAATACATTTCATCCTGAACCCATTCTTTAGGCCCACACTTCTCTAAGCATCCATTCAATCAACTATTGTTTCCCTACCAAAAGGTCACTCTTGGATTTAGATTGAGCTTTCAAAATCAATGATTTCCATCCCCAACCACCTCTATCCAACGTCCTTATCACTTCCTTGCCCAATCCTCCTGAGGAAACAATTTTCTTCTAGGATCTAAGAAAATATCGAGAAGACAAGTTATGAGATAACGAAGAGGAAGACTCATCATTGACATTGCAAATCCTCTTTGAGCTTGGAGGATCGACCAAAGAAAATCCAATCACAGAGGTATCCAAAGGTCTAGATATGATTTGAGAGGGCCTTGTAGAGAGGGACATGTTTCTAAGAGCCTCCAACCACTCATTTCCTTCTAGATTTAAATTATTTATTAAAAAAGTAAAAGGAGGAGTAGGAGGTAAAGGGTTACCCGAGGCCATTCCCTTCACGCTATCCGGAAATGTATTGACAATAATTAAATCCTCGACCACTTTTGTAGATTTGGTTCCATGTTTTGGTGATGATTCTTGCCTTTCCCGAGGAGTGTTACCATGTCCTTGTTCTTTGGTTCATCTTGTCTCCATGTTTATCTAAATTCCATCTTCGAAAACCACTGTTACGCTTCTCTCTTCCTCTTGTATTATTCCTTTTCCTTTTTCACTTTTATTCCCCCTTCCTCTAGTTATCAATGGAATCTTAGTACCCATTTTACATGATCTGGTTGCATAAAGTTAAAGGAAAACTAGTTCCTAGCTAGTTCTATGATCTCCAGAACATATACAAGATGCTCTTTCTAGGAAAAATGTTCCCATTCAATCATAGTTTTTAGGGAAAAAGTTCTTCTACTTTCTCTTCCTACAAAATTTTAGTTTTCCATTCGAGTAACCTGGTTGAAACCCACTTCTTCCCTGAGCATAAGACTTCCAAGGTTTCCTTTGGATTTTAAGCTTTTTCGCTTATGACTCTATCCTCCCCTAGTCTTCCTCCCTTGTCCACTTAAAATTATACCTTCAACATTACCTGTAGACCCCAGAACTTTTAGAGACAGTCAACTATTCTCCTTTTTCCAATTGTAACCACAATGTTCTTTTGCATCTAAGAAGGCCGAGATGAAACCTTTCAAGGAAGAATTCGTAATAGATTCCACCTGTTCACTCGGAAGCCATGGTGTAAAACCCTCAACGATCCTTTGATCTATTTCTACCATTGTGTGACCTTTCTCTCCTGCTGTCTTTCCTGAGAGTCCTAAACCCTCCTGAGCAAAAGTGGGTAAGGAAAGAAGTTAACCTTGCATTGTTTGATCATTCCAATCGCCATCCAAAGCCTCTTGAGGACTAAGGAAGGGTAGAGATCCTCCTTCTGTGTGTGATGGCCATGATATCCATAGCTTCGAGAATGTCCCAAATCCCACCTCAAAATTCACTTCAACCACAGAAGAATGAAAGGGGTGTAGTGGATAAGACTTACCTAGGACATGGAAGACTCCCCTTTCCATAGCCGGGAGTTGTTAAATCGGGATTTTTGTTTCTCCCAGCCCAACCGCCCGACCCTCATCTCCTCCACATATCATCACCCAAGTCTCAATTTTTTCCAAGTGGGCACTTGAGAAGTCCATGTGGTCTTCTAGCTCCATGCACATCTCCTGTTCTCTGATTCCTTCTCCACTATCCTCACCCGTCAGACAAAAATAAAAATAAAAATAAAAAAATCCACCACAGATTTAACAACTCCCGGCTATGGAAAAAAAATCCACCACAGATTTACTACCTCGCGTGCCCTAATCATAGTCCCTAGCCACAGTCCTAGCCCTTAACAAAATTTTAATATATCTCAAAAAATAAGTGAATCGATATAAAATATAAAAACATAAATAAAAAATATTAACAAAATTTTAAAATAAATATAAAGTAAAATAAATTTGAGTAAATTAATATAAAATATAAACACATAAATAAAAATTATTAACAAAAAACTTTAGAATATCTCACAAACAAAATGGAAATGAATTAATATGAAGTATAAAAACATAAATAAAAAATATTAACAAAACTTTACGATATCTCATCAATGAAATGGAAGTGAATTAATATAAAATCAAAGAGCATTGACCTTGAAGCTAAAAATTCATACTATATTTGGGGTGAATTAATATAAAGTAAAACCTATGCAAATAGAAAAATAATTAATATAATGTTAAATCTTTGACTATAAAGAGAAAACCATAAAGTTAAATATTTTATAGCAAAGAGAAAACTAGATTTTGTACTTTTTCCTAATTATCAAAGGAATCTCCAACATAATTATTGGTGAAATCACAGTTTTACATTTTTTACACCACACTTTTTAAAGTATAAATCGATTCAACGTCCTAAAAAAACTCCATGGTACCTGTAATTTGTAATCTTGACCACTGAAATCTAAAAAAAATGAATTTCCTACCAGATTTTAAGCAAAACTTATTGGAAAAAGTAACTGAATAAAAATAAAAACTTAGAACGTTTAAACTAAATCTAGAAAACTATAATCCCTAATAAATTAATAAAAAATCACTACACAGAAAAACTAATTAATATAAAATCAAAGCTTTAATAGCTAAGGGAAAAATGCAATCCCTTCATTAATGGAAAGTCAAAGAAATGTTTTACCACCAAACGAAAACTATAATCCCTACTACTAATAAATAAATAATATTATTAATGTGAAATTGTTATCCTTCTTCCTGAGACAAACATTATTGTGTTATAATCACAACATATTTTAGAACTTTGAGCAACAATATGATACATACACTATTGTGTTAAATTCACGACATATTTTAAAGAACTCTGGGCAACAATGATAATCAATAAATCTGAACGTTGAGAGACCATCATTGTCATTTTATTTAGATATTATGATATCTTAATTAAAAACTTTTACCAAAAGAAACAATTACAAGGAAAGGCACTCCAATATTCTTCAATATTGTTTTGTTTAGGTTGTGATACTTTGAAGTTAAAAAAACTAAGACTTATTATTTTATTATTATTTTTGTCTATCGACACTTTATGGATCTTGGATATTTTTTTTATCAAACTCAAGTACTTAGTTGTTTTATTAATAAAAGAGGAAGTTGTTTTATTGATAAAAGAGGAAGCACACATTGAGTAGGACTGTTAGAAGAGGAAGTCCATTGATCCAAAAGAGAGCATGAAGGGACAAGTGGTGAGATTAATTGAGTTAACTCAACTAAGTGAGACAAATCTCAGGTTTTTAGGGAATCTGAAGAAATTATGTGTAAAAATCAAATTGACAGGGGATCAATGAGCAGGAGGCTCATGCATGTGGCAAAGACTTAGGAAAATATTATAAATTAAGAGGAAACAAAGAGGATGGGACACCATTTTGAGCAGATGTGATTAATCTGAAAATTTCATGACAAAAGAAAACACTCACATAAAGCTTGTAGCCATGATTCTTGTAGTAAGTCACATTGGTTAAGTTTTTGGGATTTGTATTCATCTTGGGGGTGACAGGGTGTGCACAGGTAGCTTCTCTGATCTACAGTTGGGAGGAACAACCTACTCAACGTGTGTTTTCCCTTATAAATTTGCAGTTACAGGTTTTTCTTCTAAGTTCTAAGTTCCAATTTTAATATGAAAAGTTTTATTGTTGATTAGAGTTGCAGATTGTTTTAGAGATTAGATGACTGGATAAAGAAAAATGTAATATTAAGAGGCATAGGCTTCTATTTCAATGCATTGTCTCTTGTCTTACATGCTTCTGTATTAATATTATGTGTATGTTTATATAAGAGAATTGATAAATAAATGATTCTTAGATTAGAGTAATGTATGTATTTTCCATAGTTTAAGTATTGGTAAAACTCTAAGTAATTTTAATTATAACTAAAAGGGTTTAAGACCCTAAAAATTATTGTTAATGCAATAGTGGAATATAGCAGATACATGAAATTAAATGGTTCTTGTTAGCTAAATATCAAGTAAATACTACTAGTAATCATAACCTTCGCAGTAGGAATTGAAAGTATATTACCCTAGATGCCATATTTTATAAATTCGACCTTCTATGATCTGTAGAACTCATAAACGAAAATGGAAAAAAATTGAGACAAGTCCAAGTAAGCCATATAAGTAGTGCTTGGAATAAACCACAACATCTAGTTAAAAGAACTAAGGGTTTTGGTTAAATAACGATATATAATCCCTATGTTGATAAAACCTTGTAAGGAAATCATAATATAATGAATATGCAGAGTTAAATTAGAATTTATCAAAGATTAATCACATTAACCTATAATGAGGGTAAAACCATTAAAGAAATAGGGTATCTAAGATAAATAGAGGCATTGGATATAACATGGAAAATTACCAGTTCGATTCTACAATTTCCTTAGAACAGTTCGAACCAGTAAGAATAGTATGCAGAATAAAAGAAAGATTGTGACCATTTAGATCATCTAATAAAAGTTCCAAGAAAAGTACAAACAAAGGAAATTGTCAACAGTAGCAATTGTAGGTAACTATCAAAATTCTATTATACATCGAATTATCCAAAACGGTGGTGTCATATACTACACCAATAGTTAAATTATGGAATGGAAACCAAAATACCTCTTAAGGTAAATGCATTGGTATTTAAAGTCATATTTAAACACCTACATAAACAAATCATAAGTAATAGTGATTAGTATAACGCATGAGTAATAAGGATTCAAAACCCTATGAATAGTCTGTTGATTAAACATACTTACTGGAGATAGTCAGGTGGAACGGTATCTTGAGTAATCTTGATATTGTAGCCGTACATACCCTGCGAAAGAACATATATTATTATAAAAGGAAATTTAATGAAATTACTCTGAGAATAAATGGAAAGGATACAACAAGACCATTTATACCTAGAGCAGCTCGAGTTTCCCAGGTGGAATCTCTTGTTGTAGAAATAAACCCGCATGAACTTATGCTCCAATTTGATGGGTACCCTCGTCCACAATAAGGGCCCATCATTAGACTATAGTTTCCAGGAAACATATTTTAAATCTTACTAGAGAACATATCACAAAAATGTGAAAAATATAATTTATTAGCAATGCAATTCTAGAATGTATTAACACATAGTCTAGTTGCGGCCATTGTCGTCACTAAGAAACTCAATAATAATTACAAGAAACATGGTTAATGACTGCAAAATGGAAGTAAGAAGATATAAGGGTTTAACAAAATGCGCAGAAGGAGACATATATAAACCCCAAATTAAGGATCTCTATAATAATTACAAGAAACATGAATACTGATTGCAAAATGAAAGTAAGAAGATATCATAGTTTAACGAAATGTGCAGAAGGAGATATTTAAAAAACCCAAATCAAAATAACACAAGTTTGACAAATTACAATAGAGACATAGTATCAAAAATATATAACTAATAATAATATTGTAATGAAAGGGTAAAACCATGAATAAGGGTGTCTATTTTCCTTGTTTTTTGAGAAAATGAAATATATTTACAGAAGTTTTTCAACTTTCGGTAAACAAAAGTATTTTTTTTATTTATAATTTCATTTTATAGTAAAAAAAAAAACTTTTCATGAATTTTGTTAGCTTTATATCGATTAATTTTTTTTATTGACATTTGATATGTCATTTTAGTGATTGTTTAACAATATGTTCCTCAAAAATGAATGAACTGTTAATGGGTTATGTTTGCTGACACCAATTTACTCATTATAAAACTTTTGATTATGAAAAAAAACATGATGCAACAACCTAAACAAACTCTATTAAAATATGACTATAGTTTTGAAGACAACGAATGAATATTATAATTACTACAATTTTTTGAATTTGACTAATCTGAAAAGTTGCATATTTTAAACACATTTAGATTGACACCATTTATTTGTCTTAATTTTTATTTAAAAATAAAATCTAAAAGTACCATTTTGAAGAGGACAGTGAAAGATTCCATTATATAAATTTTCCATAATTGTTTACTATGTATTATTGCAGATATTGATTTTTCATTTTATTGAATCATTATGTCATCTAAAAATAATATGCAGACATTTTTTTATAAAAATAACTAAAATTACTAAAAAAAATAAAAATGAATACAAATTGTATCAAAAGAAAGTAGATTCAATTATGAAAATGTTGGTACTAGTTCTGAAACCAAACTCACATTATTTTAAGGATTCTGCTCCTCCCTAAGTTGGAGTAAGTTGAAGTGAACACATAATTTTCTGAAAAGTGCCATAGTTACAGGTTTTCATCCGAACTAATATTTTGGCTGAATGTTACTATTTTTCGGTTGAAAGTTAGTTTTAATGGAAAATTGTTGGTAGATTTAAAATTTGTGCTATATTTTTCAAGGGTGTCGTTAGATTTAACTTTCGATTGAAAAAACTATTCGACCGAAAACTATGTCGGCCGAAAAACTGATGAGTTCGGCTGAAAACATGCCATTAACAATTTTTGCGACCCAATTCTCATGAAAGTGTTACCCAAGTTTGTGATTTTACTCGAAACCTATTTATTAGAGTAGCAATCTTCCTTAATACGAGTGAAGAACCAGAAACAACTAACTTGCAAATTCCAGATAGGAATAAAGTTAAACTAACACTCTACGCAGAACCAAGCATAAGTATCAATAACTTAGACTCGAATCCATAACGAAAAACTCAAGAACAGGGGATCGAAACCCTGAAAGTTCTTAGCACTAGACCGAAACCTAGAAGAAACCCTTAACTCGCGCTAGAACGATACAAAAAAATGAGAAAATGACTAGAAGTCTCGATGGTGGCCAGAACATTACCGATCTAGCCCCCTTCCCAAGGAAGGCTACACCTAACATAAGTGAAGGATTACATGCTACGAGTTAAGGACATGTTCTTTTAAGAGGATTATAAGTACTCCACATTAAATTTCTTAATACCCCACCTAACCACTCATTAAATGATTTTCAACATATCAATTAACACTGACCAGTCGAGGTTGAACCATTACTAAGTACTCTATGTTAATACCCCACCTAAAAATCGACACCATATCAATTAATGTCAACCAGTTGTGGTAAACCTTTATTTGATTATTACATAAAGAATCTAATAAATAATATAACATTTAATACAATTCCTTAGGGAAGGTGGAGGCATTCGTCGGCCTTAGAACATAGGTAACACAAATTTACAATAAGGGTCCCATAAGGGACAAGAATCCTAAGAACTATGCTAAGATCCTAATACAAAAATATACAAGGTCAAATTCGATATGTATCTATGATCACCATGATTCATGTAGTTAAACAAGTTTTATGGTATGGGATTAAGTAGGTTTAATCTAACCTTGTAGAAATTTGTGTGTGTGTGTGTGTATATATATGAACTATCATAAATGGAGAGAAGTAGAATTACCTAACACTCGCAATAAATGATCTATGATCAAAATAAATTTTGTAATGACCTTGAGTAAGAAGGGTATAAATTATTACACACCTAGTAGCCAAATATGTAATACGATGTTGCATCCATTATTTGAACAAAAAAAATGTTTGAGAGTATTAAGGGTATGTGACTAAATGGTATTAGAGCTATAGGAACCACATTTGGCCTTTATGGGCTCAATCATGGATAACTAATTTGTTATTGTTATATTTTCTTCTTACCTCTCGGAAGATTTTATTATTATTATTATTGTAGGAAAGATGACAGAAGTACCTATTCCACCTGAAGAAGGATTACATCAAAATTCACTAGAAATTCTTGAACAGGGAAATAATGGTGATGGGAAAATATGGGTTGATTTGAATGAAAGTAGGGATAATAGAAAATATGAATTAATTCAGATTGTACGAGGATTAAGAAAAGAATTACGAATTGTTAGGGAATATAATGAATGAATTCTGAAGACAAAAGAAGAACTTAATGCAATGTTGTTAGAAAAACAGTGTAATCAAAATTTTGATAGAAATAAAGGTCAATTTTCTAGTAATTATAAAATCGATTTGCATAAGAAAAAGGCTAGAAAATTTGAACATAGTGAATCAGTAACATAATCTGTTTTTAGCAAAACTAGAAATAGTAAACAAAAGACTGAAACTTCAAGTGAGGAAAGTGCTGACAAGAAACAAAGTATTAAAAAGAAACATAAGCATCATGATGAAATTATGGGAGAATTTAAAAAGATTAAATCCCCAATATTAATGGTGAGATTGAAATTGGAGAAGAGGCAGAAGCATGGCTATCGGGAATGCAAAATTACTTTCAAATATATAATTACTCAAGTGAACTTAAGGCGAGAATGGCCATCTATAATCTGATTGAAAATGCAGATATTTGGTGGAAAGATATCAAGAGAGTAAAGAGTATTAAAGAATGTAAAATCACTTGGAATATTTTTAAAAGATATTTTAATAAACAATATCTATCATAACAATATTATGAAGGAAAGGCTAAAGAATCTTATGAATTAAAATTGGGAAATTTAACTATGAAAGATTTGTGTAGCAATTTTCTAAGCATATTACGTTATGTACCTTATATTGTGGATGAAAACCAAAGATACAACGCTTCCTGAGTTGTTTATCTGCCTCATATAAAGATAGGATTGATTTTGACAATCCTAAGACTTTGGAGGAAGCTATGTGTAAGGCTAAATTGTGCTTTGAACAATATAAGAACATAAATGAAAATGCTAAAAATTGGAAGGGAAAGAAGGTTGAAAGGTTTGATCCACGAACAAAAGGGGGGAATTTTTTCAATAAGAACAGTGTTAAAGGGTTTCAGGGAAATAACTACAGAAACAATAATCCTTATAACCCATTTGAAAATAGAAAAACAAAACCAACAACCTTTTATAAAAAATAATTGTCCAAAAAGAACTAGAGAAATGTTGGGAGTGTGGTGAAGCACATTATTTCAAGGATTGTCCTCACAGGAAGAAGAACAATAACATTATACATATAGTTCATGAAGCAATGATAGTTGGTGAAATGGAAAGGAGCACCCCAAATATTAGCGCATCCTTGGAAAGCAGACAGGTGGATCATCAAGCTTCCATGGTGGAAGTAGAAGGTATATTGAATAATCAACCAATTTCCATTTTGATTGATCTAGGTGCTAGTCTAAGCCATGTCTCACCTAAGATTGTAGAAATCTTTAAATTAAGAAAGGAAAATTTTGAAAAAGCATGGTTAGTATAGCTTGCTACAGAAACAAAAAGGAAGTTTACAAATTTTATTAAAAGTTGTGAAATTAGTATTAATGGCTTCATGTCTCAAGGAGATTTGAATGTTTTGCAATTAGGATCATATGATGTATTAATTGGCATGAATTGGTTAGAAAAGTATAAGATAATCCTAAACTGATATGACAAAACATTTACTTGTGTATATGACAATGAAAACATTATTAACATTAAAGGAATACCGAGAACCATTAGTGTTAGAAAAATCTCATCCTTGCACATCAAAAGATGTATTCGTAAAAGATGCAAAATATTTGTAGTGCATGTAATAGATAATGGAAATGAAGAAAGTAAAAATGATATAGAAAACTTTTGTCACACACCCAACCCACTAAGTACATTTTAGGAGATGGGGTATTAAATTTTTGCTTCTCGTACTAGTCTTAAATCACCTCTAACACAACTCCATCGTCTTCTTCTCATCAAGAGCTTTCCAACGATGGTAAGTTCACTCAAAACTGAGCTTCCAAAGTTCTCGGGTTTACATAGGAAACATCTCTCTTACTGCCACATGGCATCCTCATGACATCTAATTGTCCATACCAATTGACATGACGACACCCTAGTCTTGATATGGCACTAGCCTAGCCTACCACAGTGGAACTTCGGTTCATGCAGGCTTGCATCCATCATAACTCGGGCCTTCTCCTGACACACTCTTCGATTTCATCCTACGAATATGGTATCGAGGAATATTCCCCTCGATACCTTCCATTCGGAATTTGAGTAATTTGTGTCATCTCTCCACTCCGAACTCAAGGTATCGAGGAATATTCCCTTCTCTCGATGGATGGTATTGATGCATGCAAGATCTCTCAACCTATGGTTAGGATCCATTCAACACCTAAGGTTTACCAGTCCTATTGGACCCCACTCAACTCGTCAACCAATTGAATATTAACACACGTCATGATGTTGATGCTCTTAGTCAACATCAACTCGCCATGTTACCATAGGGTGCTTAGGCTTGCTCGACTGGAGAATGACATTTGTCCCTCTCCTATAGTCCAATTAAAATACTTAATTAATATTTCGTTGAATATCATTCTTTGGTAATTAATTACTTAAACCTCATTAAGGATAATTATTCTCCACAAACTAATTATACAATAATTAGTTTTTTCTTAGCTTAATACTCCTAATCCAATAATTATTTAGGTTTTACTTTCCCGTTCTCCCCCCTTAAACCTAGTTTAGCACTTATTCAATTAATTACTCATATGATAATTATGCGTAATTATATTATCACACAATGAGGTTAATTTCTCCATAATATACTTAAGTTGATTAACCTCATTTAACATATATAATTCATTTTCTCATCGGCATACAACTCCATACCGATTTTTCATGTAATTTAATTTAACACATATAATATTGGGAGAGGAAAATAAATGAATTAAAACATAATTGATATTATATTTTATCCTAGGTTTTCCAAACCTCCTTCACGTGCCAGATTTCATACTTTATCCAAAATATCATGCTCAATATTCATTGATTATGTATTATATAATAAATATTTTATCATCCCATGCCCTCATCCCAAGGTCTTCTCTCTTGAAATGCATGCACCCCTCTTAATACTCCAACCACCAATCATGAGAGAAATGGGTTTAATATTATTAAATGTATGTGGGACCTTATGTCATCCAAGTTTTTGGGCTTCAAACGATCACCCTTCTCTCAATATTCTGATGGCCAATCAGAAAAGAGAAAGTAATTATAATATAAATTACTTAATTCCTCATACACTTAGACCATCACTCTAATGGTTTCAATCTCCATTCAACTTCTCCCTTCTATTTATTCTGAATGGTCAACTATGAAATTCAACTCAAAAAGGGTTTCGATGTTCATGATGTATTATTATAATATTGAATATTATATCCATTCCGGCTTGGAATATGTGTAGTCATCTCAACACTCCAAAAAAAAAGTGTTTTATTATATATATATATATATATATACATGGCCATATAGCACTATGGCCCTCATTCTCCAATGCTTCGCACTCCGATAGTTCACTCTTTTTTTATATCTCCAACAAGTAGGATCTGAATGAAAAGAAGTATATATATAATAATATAATATTTCACGTTTTTAATTTAATCTTTGGTAATTCACACCTTCTTTACGTGCTCACCTCTCATCCATCTGACAACCAATTATGGTGGAGCAAGGTTAATTATTATATTAATATAATGGTTGAAGCTCCATTGGTCTTAGCTCTCCATGAGTTTACTCATTTCTAACCTATCTGACAACCAATGAGGAAAGGGAAGGGGTGATATTTAAAATGCACTTGAATTTCATAATTGTCCATGTCATCACTCCGATGGCTTCATAATTAATTCACATGCACTCTCCCTTCCACCCCGAAGGTGGGACTCAGAATACCAATCACCAACGAGCTTAGTTTACTATTAAATATTATATAAATATTTTCACGTTAAAAGGATACATAAAAATACATATATTTTCCAAGCCTTTAATAATTAAATAATTATGCATTTTATATATTCTCCTGCATTGAGTGTAACATCCCCTCTTCCGGTACGACTCCTACGATGTACCACCGGTAAAAGAACCCTTAATTTTTTTATTTTTTTTGTGTGTGTAGGAAGGTAATAACGACATTATACTCAACATTGCAACACAATGACAAACACAACACATGCAACTCACGCAAAAACAACATAATGACCTAACATAAAAGCACATCAAGCACCTGGAAGTAATGTATGACATTCAACCGACGAAGACTACCCGCCCGTCCTACCCTGCAATGGTTAGGACCTCCAGGACACATAAGCAATGCTCAAGCCTAGGTTCCCATCGATTTTGACCATTTAAGATCTCAAGGCTGGCAACTATTATGAGGAACAAGGAGGTGTCTACATCCTACCCGACACAAGCAGACCAAGCCTACTAAGCTAAAGACAAACATCCTAACAACCTAACGCACCCAAAATTCATTACACAAGTAACTAGAACCCTTACAATGAGAAAATCCAATCACATTACATGTTTACATAACCAAGTACAAACATTACTTGTAATAAACAACAACACCCTCAATGGGAAACACAAGCTAAAAACGAATTCATCAACAACCCAACGATTAATCACGTCTAAAATAGTCCAACTGACCATCGTGTTTAACATTGATTACTCATCCAATAGTAAGTCAAATTCAATTAGTCCATAAATTACAATTCTATATTAACATAAAAATCAACAAGTCTGATTGCAATTAGGTCAATGTACGCCAATCTAAATTAACATTTAAAAGTGTATCAAGTGAGCAAGTCTAAATCATAGTTGGTTCATCAACGTACAATCAATTTAATCCTTAATGCAATCATGGTTGGGAATGACGTGTAAGACATTAACACTTGTTACTATATAACATTTAACCAGTAGAACTGGTCATTCCACTAAATGATCAGTAGAGAAAGTATCAGAGGCTAGGCATTAAACTTAAGATCATAACACAGTGATTGGATTGAAAGAGATATAACATTTACTCACTATACTATTACAGTATTGCCTTGAAAGTAATACATTTAATCAAATTATATGACATTGACAATTAATATGGTATTGCCTTAATTTAGCAAGCTTAATCTCTACTTGGGGAAATACTCACTAATCTCATTTAATCATTAATCATAATCTAAATGGGAAATTCTAAAATAATCCCCAAATTACAATTTAACTATCACTTAACGATATCTATAACCACATTAGATATATCAAAGCAGAATGCTAAATATGACACTGGTAAACAATTAATTACACATGTCATCTATCTATAGTAACTATATCAATATTTAACTGTCTATTCACATAAATAAGGAAATCACTTGACTAACAACATCGCTATAGCAGTTAATGTTTGCAGCGAGAACGCTGGGTACACTCAATTGTCGGTGAAGGAAGGACAATACCACCGCTGAAGGATCAACTCACGATCATACTACAACAACTCAATCAACAAATTGATGGCAAAACGTGGTCCTTAAGGAAGTAAACACAACCATCCTTAATGGCATGTCATGGTAATAAAATCGGTGTAATATTATGAATGAAATATGTGTAACAGTAAACGAAGTATAAATTCACACTTGTCAGAAATAAAAATTACGGTGCCATAATTTCATTCGTGATGTCATCAAGCTAGTGGCTGTACATTTAAAATGAAGTGCCATCAATGAAATTTGTATTTGGCAATAATAATATTTCATCGCCGGAATAAAGTCGTGGTGCCAAGTCGCGGTAACAGCAAGGAGGTAGATTCGTGACAGTAGGAGTTGTGGTAATAAAATCTGGGTAACAATAAAAATATGGGTAACCAAAATCGTGGTAAAATAACAACAACTCAGTCACATTTATTGGGTGAAAACCGTGGGCATTTCAACAACAATCTATGTCAACCCTTAAAAGAAAAAACGTGGCAATTACAACAAGCTACGACAACATTCTAAAGGCAAAATCATGGGTAATTACAACAACACAGTCAACTTCTAATTATCAAAAACATGGTCATTCCGGCAAGTAAAGTTGTGATTTAAATGGCTAAAATTATGGGTGAATTCTACAGCAACATAGTCACAATTTTAGATGGCAAAATCGTGGTGCAAAACACACCTGAAGGAAATTACCTATTTTCTGTCATGAAATGATAAACAAAACGTTGCACCATCACACTAGAAGGGGATTTCATTTTTCCTATCATTAAATAACAAGCAATTTGTTGTACTATCACACCAGAAGGGGATTTCATTTTTCCTGTCATTAAATAACAAGAAATTCGTTGTGCCATCACACCAGAAGGGGATTTCATTTTTCCTGTCATTAAATAACAAGAAATTCGTTGTGCCATCACATCAGAAGGGGATTTCATTTTTCTTTGCTGTCATTGTATAATAAACAAATCGTTGTGACCACACACCATAAGGGAATTATGTTTTTCCTGTCATTAATAATAAGCAATTACTGTAGTAACCAAGGGGAAAAACGCAGACAAGAAAAACACAAAAAACGTTTTTCCATTCCAGGATACCAAATATAAAAATGCAGACAGAGAATCAAATCGTTTTTCCATTGCCAGAATACCAATACAACGCAAACAGGAATAACAAATAAAAAAAACATTTTTTTTCCATTGCCAGAATACCAAAACAACGTAGACAGGAATAACAAATAAAAAAAACATTTTTTCCATTGCCATAATACCAAAACAATGCAGACATCAGTAAGAGGAATGCAAGGATCCAATGGGAAGGATCTTGGAATGATTGCAGGGGTTGTATCAGCCAAGGAATAGAGAAAACCAACCAGGACACCAAATAGTCCACACGCAAAGGTCGTTGCCAGATGGCAGAATCAACAATCAGCCAGGGACAAACATCAAGGGTAGCCGGCTAACCAGTTCATCCTTCTCTCATCATCCTCACACAGAAAAGGAGGGCGTTGAGATCCATAGGTCTTTCAATGCTAAGGCAACGACCGTAGATCAAGCTCCTGGCCGACTGCTCAGGTGAGGACTGGTGAGCTAGGGA
>CBVK0100670980.1:0-15758 GCA_900067695.1 Picea abies | reverse complement strand
GATTCCCCCCCCCCCCCTCTCAGTTAGTTCATACCTGTAACAAATGAAAGGAGTGAACAGTAGCTTGATATAAAGAATCTACTGAATGAAATCAGAGACAAACCAAGTAGGATATCAAGAAGCAAACACCCAACCCAAGATGCAAGAATAGTCAATGAAAAGGATGATGAGAAAGTCACCGCCCAAAAATTCAACTAAGGAAAGGTTTCCTACCACTCTGCAAAAGCTTAACAGTCATAAAAGAGACCTAAGAAGACTCAACAACCATCAAAACTTACCTAACAAACATCAAACTCAAAAACCAAGTACACAAGAAAGATTTATGCGACTGTTCATGAGAAAACCGCATATATATGCCTCTTGGATAAGGACATCATGCATATGTACGCGATTGTCAGGTAAAAACCCGTGTATATGTATTAAAACACTGTCAGGTCAAGGATAAGGCTAAGAAACTCAAACTCACAATGAACAGAGGTTATCAAGAAATCAGACGACAAGAAACTCAATATAAACGAGAGTAATCAAATGATAAAAACACTCCAAACCCCGAAAAGAAGATTTTATCCCCAATATGGTCGCCAATTCTGTTACGAGGAAAATCTCTCTATGGCATGGGGTAAACCAAAACAGACGGAAATGACTACAGAAATAAACTCTAATCTCAAGTATGATATATAAACAAATATTATAACAAGACAAGATAAAGAGCCTACCTCATCCAGACGTTCAATGAAGTCCATCGTCGAGCACTTGACTCAAAGCAATATACCTACAACTTTTCCTCAACAAGCAAGAAATGAAAGCATATGGTGATAATATATAAAGTTAGTACATTCAATAGAATAATCCATCAATATTCATAACAAATATACCCATGGAATAACAATTCAAATATTTTCAAGACATTAATTGGACGAGAAAAGAGTATTTCTATTAAAATGTAATCAGCAGAAGTGAATGAATTACAAACTTGTGTGTCGACACGGTTCGGAACTAAGAAACTAAGTCCCTTCTAGCTAGACCTCCACCACTTCAATCCTCCACCAAAGGCAACCTCATATAAGAGAGACAATGAGGTTCTCAGTCGATTAGGGAAGATCTTGGGGGTTGAACAATGTGTTCAGACTTAAAATGATAAAGGGATGCAGATTCAATATGAAGTGAATAATTTCTCCATAGTAACTTTTCTCTCAAATTTGAATTCTTCTCCTTTTTTCAACAGCTTGGATAGGACCCATTTATATCCTTCAAATGGAACTGAAGGGTTGATTCCAAAATGTTTCCAATATATGGAAGGTCAAGGATCATGGATCTAATGACGTGACATGGAAACCCAACACCATTTTTTAATTTGGGCACAAAACCCGATGTATGTGGGTTGTAATGCTGCAACCTGTGTATACGCATGTTGTATAACTGTTAGGGCGTGTATATGTGGAAAAATATTATTTTTAGCTCTAGGAATTGCAAAAAGGGACTTCAAGTCTGCATAGGGAAATGGAAAAAGATCTTTTGATCAAATTTGCATAGGGTGAGGCAAATCTTGCTATAACAAATCCCTTTGAACTCTAGGATAAATTTTAATCAATAAGTTTTTTATTTGCATTTTGAATGTAGACTCACCTAAATCTAAATGCATGCACCTTCCTTTTGCATTCACATATCCCAATTCTCCATGGATAACCATCTCGCAACTCAAGTTGTGTACTCCCATTTCCTAAGTAATCAATATCAACCCTAATGGTTCTGAATCTCCCATAGTTTAAACATTGCTTTTCATTTTCCAAAGTAATGAGTTTTATGATTACCCTGGCAACATGCAACTCAAATCAAGGTAATCACCATTCAACTTTTGAAAACCAACATTAATTTGAACTATTTAAATAGGTTATCAAATGAAATTCTTTTTTTTTTTCAAAGCTAACATATTTCATATGCCTTGTTGCTTGAATAACTAGTATGCATACACTTACACATGGCTCCAAAGGGATATGGGAGAAGAAATAAGATGACACAAGAAAAGCAAGCAGTAGAGAAATTTGTTGAAAGCATTTTGATAATGAAGCAACCTGAGTATGAAGTACATCTAATAGATAGAGCAATAAGCCAAGAAGAAAAAGAAACCAATGAAGGATAAACAACTTGAAGTGGACATTGCTAAAGACTCCAAGTTGCCTATATACTCAAATACTTCCTGGGATATATGAATTGGAAGTGCCCATGAATATAATGAGTTGTTAATGTTGATCCAAGATGGGAAAATATTGACAAAAGTTTAAAACCCGAATGAAAGAGAAGAGGAAATTAAGATAGCACAAAACCTAACGAAAACATACATCCATAATGTTGTTGCTAGAACATCGGTATTTCCATGCACATAGATCATTATATGGTTGATAGAGAATATAGAGGTAAATACAAAATAGATTTTGAATGAGCAAAGAAAATGTATTGGCTCCTTTGTGCCCATAGACTTGGAAGCATATTATAAGTTATAGAAAGTGAAATCTATTTTACCAATGAATGAGAGATTTCACCTGCACCCATGCTTGTTATGATCTTCTCATTGGACGGTATAAGGGAGGAAGGACTTTCAAATCAAAAGGCACTAATCCCTTACCTACTACCAATTTTCGATCAAGTCCTATATGGTCCATCCAATTAGTAAGCAATTGTTTTGGAGAAAAGTCTTCAACTCATGTAAAAGTTGATTGGGTGCCAATAATTCATGAAATCACTAAGGATGGAAAAAATTTTAATTGGGTATCCATTTTGTCTAACTCTTTGTCAAAAAATATAAGAAATTCCTAGACTGATATACCTATAAACCCTTCATAGTTTTACATGTCATCATATCTCCTAGATGTTTCTTGTGCCTTTAATACATATACAAGATTAGGATGGTCTTGGTCAGGAAAGTAGCCCCATGTTCAGGTGTATTTCAATAATGTAGAAATTTGATGACAAAATCACCATGCACTAAATTTTGTCATACACTTAATAACATAGAGATAAATGTCATATATGAACTTTGAAATGTATAAAACCACATTCAGAAAATATTATGAGCAGAAATACACATTGCCAAGCACTTTTGTAGCGAAATAAACACAATGGACAGCAATTACACATCCATGTAAAACTTAAAAATTTAGGCAACTAGTCAGGGAAAATCCCAATGTGGGGAAACCCAGAGAGAGAGAGAGAGAGAGAGAGAGAGAGAGAGAGAGATTTTATTATCTTTAGGAAAGTATATCAACAACAAAATTACATTTAGCATCCAAGAGAATCACTTACAGCACCCAACAATCCCACAAATTTGCTACCTATAAAAATGTGTCAAATATGTACAGTTGTATGGCCTTGCTGAAATCAGCACCTCAGTATTTTTGCCCGCAATAGGTTGTTGTACCTTCACTCTTCTACGGCCGACCTCCAACAAAAAATTCACCAAATGCTTCCTCGAAAATCGTGCCCACACTTGCCTTGATTTCCATGCTCAAACTTGTTGTTGTATGGATCTATATAGGTCTGTTGATGGAACAAAAACTATGGTTCTCACAAAGCTCCAAATTTTGTTCTCCCTAAGAATAGCCGACATCCTGACTTTCCATTGCAAATAGTTAGAAATCCCATCCAATCAGTCCTCATACCTGATGCAAACAGCCATCTCCCTGTCAATTGTTCAATGGAAAACAAACAATCAAGTTTCCCCCATTCAAACCTTGCCCAAAAATATCACTACTCACTTTTACTAAGAGCCCAAGCTCTGATACCATGTAGAAATTTAATGACAAAATCAGCATGCACTAAATTTTTTCATACACATAGCAACCTAGAGATAACTGTCATCTATGAACTCTGAAATGTATAAACCCACTTTCAAATAATATTATGAGCAGAAATACACAATGCCAAGCACTTTTGCAGCGAAATAAACACAATGAACAAAAATTACACATCCATGTGAAACTCAAAAATTTAGGCAACCAGCCATGGAAAACCCCAATGTGGGGAAACCCAAAGAGAGGGAGAGATTTTATTAGCTTCGGGAAAGTATATCAGCATCAAAATTACATTTAGCAGCCAAGAGAATCGCTTATAGCACCCAACAGTCCCACAAATATGTTACCTAGAAAAATGTGCCAAATTCGTACAGTTGTACAACCTTGTTGAAATCAGCACCTCGATATTTTTTCCCACAAAAGGATGATGTACCTTCACTCCTGTACAATGGACCTCCAACAGAAAATTCACCAAAATATGCCTCGAAAAACATGGCCACAATTTCCTTGATTTCTGTGACCAAACTTGTTGTACAGCCTGTACGGATCCGTACAGTACGGCCTGTCTTCAGCAATAAATCTCATCCTCTTCTAAACAAAAAATTCCCCCTTGGGAAATGTACCCAATCTCCCTTGGAATCTATGCCAAAAATTTGTTGCTCACTTTTCTCTCTCAATCTCTCTCGAAAAATCTCTCAATCTTCTCTTCTCTTGTTGTGTCTTGCACACTACCCAATGCATTCTCTTATAATTCTAAAATGACCTTTTACCTTCCAAGTCTCTTTTCACCTTCCCCATCCCTAAATCCAAAGGCCAAGATCTAATCTTGTATTTACAAGATCAAGAGACATGATTCATTCCCTCTAAAATAAATCACTTAAAATATTAAAGTACATTTTCACTTTATAACATAAGTGCACTTTATGAAATAAAGTCACTTTAATATTAGAAGGTACGCTTTATTAAAAAGTCACTTACATAAAAGAACCACTTTATTACAACTTTATAAAAACCCATTACAAAGTCAAGTGTCTAGTGGTACAAATATAAGGCTATTTCCGCATACAAGACAAAACATGTGGAGTACCTCCCAAGCTACAAAAGCTAACAAATAATTTGAGGAAACACATACAAATATCAATATGCTCTCATTTATGAGTGTTTTCTTGCCCCATTGTATTAATTGAATTTTTGTCAACCATCCCCAAGGATATCTCCAAAATCTCTTGAAGTTCTCAATTATATTTGATATTTGTACATTGATGAGTGGTCCACTTACAGTGGAATTTATGGGGAAAACCAAGTACCTCATTCACTTCCATCCTGTATGCTTAATAGGCTAACTATTCAAGAAATTGGTTATCAAATTGCATGGTTTTAGTGCTTGTCTCGGCGAGCATCAAAAGAAATTGTGTTCATCTTATCTATTTTCCATAGGCATGTCTGAGTTAACTAATTCTACTTGGGTTGGGATGGAGGGAGAAAAAAATAACGAATATCATTTTTCTTTAGAGAGGTATTGAATTCATGATCCTCTCAACATTGTTTCCAATCATAGGACTATGATGAGGATTGATTTCCCTTACTAGAATGAAAAGAATGACATTGAAGGTCCAAAGAAAAGTTCTCTTGTTTATGATGAAGTTCAAACAAGACAATGGATTTTAGCAAAGGAAAAGGAGAAGAAAATATAGGAAGAAGCATAAAACGATATAGCAAAAAGATAGGATATTTGGGAGAAGAGTAAGGAAAATGAAAAGAAGAGATTAGAAGCACTAGAAAATGTCAAAGAAGATGTTGAGGAAAAGAAAAGAGTATACGCATAGGCAAAATCTATAAAGAAATAAGAACTTTCCAAGAAAAAATAAGTTGAGGCTAAAGCCAAAGTGGTGATGAAGTTGGCAATTCTCGCTAGCTCAATCGGTTAAGGTGTGGGTTTCATTTGCTAGGCAACCTAAGTTCAATACCCTTACGATGAGTTTAGTTGGGAGGAGACACCAAAAAAATCTAGCCATGTTAAGGGTTGGTGTGACCTAGGCCAAGTGTGATCCCACGGTGATTTTGATGGCTTATATGCCCCTTGTTTGTGGTTTCTTATCCAATGGTTAAAAATGTTGGGCCAACATGTTACGGGCACATTTCTAACAAACAAAAAAAAAGTGGTGATGAAGATCAAAAGAAGAAAGAAGTTGTAATTAGAGAAAAAGAGAAAGTTGAGGCCAAAAAGAAACAATAATTTGATGAAAAGGTCAAACAAGATGTTGAAAATGAAAATCTGATGAAAGAAGTAGAGGAAAAAGCACAAGCTCAAAGTTGAATCAAAAAAAGCAAGAAAGAAGAACAATCTAAAAAAGAATCAAAAGCCAAAGTACAAGAGAAAAGAAGAACAAAAGAAGTATTGAAGAAGAAAGAATAAGATGAAGTTGAGACATAAAAGAAAAGACAAGAACGATATTTCAGAGCTAACTAGGATATTTCAGATATTTCAGGAACACGTCCAAGTTCAAAGCTAGGATATTTCAGATGTAATGACTTATATTCAGGCATAGAAACTTTCACATGAACAAGCTCAATTATAGTTTGATAATGTAAATAAATAGCAAGCATATATTGAAGAGATTCCTCTAGAGATCCCCACATTCACTTAAGCATCGTTGCAAGAAATAGAATGTGGGATTAAGCACTGGAAAGACTTGACACAAAATGCTCTTAGGGGAATTCAACATGAAATACCAAATTGTGTCAAAATGTGGTAAGTTACAGAAAATATGGCTAACACTTACCATCTTTCACCTTTTGAAGCAAAAGATAATTTCTCTCCACATGTTGAAGTGTCTAAGGCATTATAGGATCATACTGGTACAAATACACAAATCATTTGTTCCCTCCCAAATATTGATGAGGAAGCTATTAAGAGATATATGGAATATCCCAAGGGACATTACATTAATCACGACTACATTACCCGAGTTTAAAAATTTTGAAAAGAGGATGATTAAATGTTTTTTTTCTTATAAAGCATCCTTTGAACAACATCACTTCCCTCAAAGTGATGTGTTTGATCAAACTGTTGAAACTTAGAAAATGCATATTGAAAAATATAGGAAAGAAAAATATCAAGCATCCTCTACTCAAGTGGGGGATACCAACAATTAGGGGAACCAAAGTGATTTGTCTCCCCTTTCTTTTTACAAATAAAATAGATTCTATAAGAAACAAGCATTTGCTTGAAATTGTAAACTATTTTCAATATTATTTGAGAATCCAAGTTGGCCATTGTTAGAGACTTATTTTGGTATATGCTCTTGTGTGGTACTATTCATTTGCTTGCTTATGTTGGAATAGATGTAATAATGTTTATTGTTGTTGTAGACTTTTCTCATTCAATTGCAATTTATTCTCATTGGTGGTGCTCAACAAGTTGCTTACTTGTGAATGTGGAAATATAACTCGATCATTTTAATTCAAGTTAACCTAGTTTTATGGCTAGTTATGTGAAATATTTCTGTTATTAATATTTAGTAATTTGTTTTATGTTTTAAGACATAAAGTAATTGTTTATTCCATATTCACTTTTATTCTTAAATACTTGCTAAGATTTTAGTTTCAAACTTACATTTTAATTTTAATTTAAAATTGCATTTAAAATTTAAAATTACATTTAAAATTTAAAATTTAATCTTTAAATACTAAATCTAAATTCATTGATTAGCAGTGAAGTTAAGATACTAAAAAGCGCACCTCACCTTTTGTGAATGTTTCCCTATAATCCTTGAATTTATACCAATTCTTAATTTTCAAACTCAACTCTAAAAAAAATTATAATAATTGATTTCTAAATAATAATAAAAATAACTTCTTTAAATAAGTATATATAAAATCCTAAAACAAGTATATATAAAATCGTGGAGATTCCATAAAACAAGGCATTTTCACTTTCACAACAAAATAAATTATGATCTCAAACTCAATTATCTACATTGTTTTTTTTAATATTTTTTTTTTCCTGACTTACCAAAGTCTAAAAAAAAAAAAAAAGTTATAAATTAAGAAAATTAATAATTGATATTTATTAAAAAAAAAATTATAAAAAAAATCATAAATTAAAGAAATTAATATTTAATATTTATTAAAAAAATAATAAAAAAAAATTAAAACTTAATAAAAATTCATAAATTAATAATTGTTATTTATTGAAAAATTAATAAATAATTTTGAAAAATTAATTAAAAAAATTATAAATATTCATTTTTAATATAGCCATTATAAAAGAAAATTCAAAGATTCGACACTATAACATCCTAAAGAAATTAATAATTATTATTTATTAAAAAAATAATAAATAATTTCAAAAATTAATAAATAATTATAAATTATTGAAAAATTAATAAAAAATTATAAATTGATATCCTGTATTGAGAAATCAATCAATAATTTGTAAAAAAATATTCAATTATAATATAGCCATTATAAAACAAAATTCAAAGATTCGACACTATTTATAACAGCCTATCACCATAATCCTAAATACATCAAAACACCTAACAAAAAGATAAACTGAAAACCATGTAAAAAGTCAAAACACCTAACAAAAATATGCAAAATCACAATACGTACATAGAATTTTTCCATCTAACCATGGGCACAAAAACCATGTAAAAAGTCAAAACACCTAACAAAAAGATAAAAGATCACAATACGTACATAGAATTTATATACAAGCCTTTTCCTTTGGGTTGTATTTTAGCGACAAGCTATATCATTTACAATGATGACTAGGTTCAAAGATCAACAAGTACAATTGCATTATTGCAATTGACCAAGTATTTTAAGGTGTGGGTCATCGTAATGAGACATTGGGTTTCCATAATAATGTGAATATGTTATTATGGTGAGTATTCTTTTAATACAATTTTTTATTACGAGAAAAACATTATTATTTAGTGGAGGTTTTTAGTGTTACAAAATTGGACAAAATTTATAAAAAAAAAAAAAATGCAAAAATAGCCAGCGACAATAGTGGATGTTTTAATGTATGTTCATTATAACTAAAAAATCTTGATGGCCAATGGTTTTAACGGACGTTTTTTTTTGTCCAGTAGTATGTAACTATTTAATATGCAATGATGCATGTTATATGTTAGAAATCACCAATGCTCCAAGGACATAGAAACATTGATACTCCTGCACTAAAGTGAAACATCGATGTCATTGTTTAATGATAAAAAAAGGAGCGTAAATACTCCAATGATAAAATATAGCACCAGTGATACCAAATAATCAATCAATTATTAGTTTATTATTAAAAAAGTGTTTGAAATATCAAACGAAAATTAAAAGTTTGATTATTTGAAATTAAAAATTATAATTAGAACATATGAAAGAATACATTAGAAATAAATAAAAGAATAAAATTATTCAAATATACAGTGACTAATAGTGAACCACCCATACAAAACCATGGTGAGTGTCAAACCACTCAAGCCACTTAATGAGTGGATCTCTTGTAATTACAAAACCATTCAATTGTTACGTGAAAAATGTTCGATGAAAACTCTCCAAAACCACTCATCCACTAGAGGTAATACGTCCAAACTGAAGAATCGGTGCTCTTAAACCAAAGAAGAGCACTAGTAGCTCCAATAATCCAAAACACAAATAGAGAATCGGTGCTCCCAGACAAAAGGGGAGCATCAATGCTCTAAGAATGTCATGAAGGACACCACGCAAGTCAAAGAAACTTGTGAACTTACAAAAAAAATGGAAGTGAAAACCTCTTTGGACATGCACCCATGTTGCAAAAAAATGTGCTTTCTTTCTTGGTTGAGCTTTCCCCTCATTTGTTAGTTAACCATATTTGTTGATGTAAACCTCTAAAACATATCCACCATTAACCTAAAAAATAAAGGCAAAACCCTCAAACTAATTTAGAAAAAACTAGCAAAAGTAGCTAATAAATAAAGAACAATACTGAGAAAAGGAAAATAATAGAAATAAAATCAATAATGGAGAGAAAAGAAGTAAAGATGAGGGGGAAAAATGGTTACCTTCCTACAAAAATTTGTCTTTGTCTGCTTTTATGGTTATTATTATTTCATCCACTTGTAAAAGAAACTCATCTTCCTCTTCTCTAATGTGAAATGTAGAAATGAAAAAACCCTCACTTTTTTCTCTTTTTAAGAGTAGTGTTGTAGTTTTTCCCACCTCTTTTAATAATTTTAAAAAAATACAAATTATTGTTTGGTGCTACAGTGTATTAGAAGCACGGGTACATCTAATCTATCAAAGAGAATCACTAGTGCACCCATACCTAAGAGGAGAATCAATACTTCAATACTAAGAGAAGCACCAATGCACGATACCTAAGAGGAGAATTTGATGCTTCAGGATCACTAGGGGAAAACATTGTGCCACTCAAAGAAACCTCATGAACCTACAAATAAATGGAGGTGAAAGTCCCTATGTATGTGCACCCATGATGCACAAAAATGTACCACTTTCTTGGTTCACTTACCCATTGTTTGCTAGTTGTATCTATTGATGTAAAATCCAAAAAATAAAAATCACTATTAACCTACAAAATACAAGCAAAACCCTTGGGAAAAAAATCAAAATCAAGGAAGAAATTAGGAATAATGGTGAGAAATGGAAAATAATTTTAAAAAATCAATAATGGGAGGAAACAAAATAATGATGAAGACAAAAAAGGGTTACTTGGTTGCAACACTCTTTGTCTTTCCCTACATTCATGGCTATTTTTATTGCATTCTCTTGTAGAACCACCTCCTCTTCCTCTTCTCTCATGTGATTCAAATGAAGAAATGAAACAAACCCTCGTGTTTTACTCATTTTAGGAGTCTTCTTTAGGGTTCTCCCGCCTCTTTTAATAAGTTAAAAGAAATAGAAATTAATGTTTGGTGCTTCGATGTATTAGGGGAACCAATGCACCCACACCTTATAGGAGCATTGATGCACCCAGAACAAAGAGGAACACCATTTCTCCTATATCACTAAGGAAAAACATTGTACCACAGAGAGACCTCGTGACACTGTAAATAAAGGGAGGTTAAAACCTTTGTGGATATGCAACAATGTTGCACAAAAATGTACCATTTTATTTGTTGAACTTACCCCTCATTTGCTAGCCATATACATTGATATAAAACCCTAAAATAAATCTACCATTAACCTACAAAATAGAGGAAAACACTTGAACTAATGGGGAAAAAACTAAGAAATCAGGAACAATAGTGAGAAATGGAAAATAACATAAATAAAATTAATAATGGGAAGAAATTAAATAATGAAAAGGGGAAAAAAGGGTTACTTTGCTACAATACTCTTTTGTCTTTTCTTGCATTTGTGGTTATTTGTATTGCAGTATCTTGTAGAACTACCTCATCTTTCTCTTATCTCATGTGAAATAAAGAAATAAAGCAAGCCCACTCTTCTTCTTTTTAGGAGTCATCTTTATGTTTTTTTATGCCTCTTTTAATAAGTTTAAAGAAATACAAATTTATTTTTTGATGCTTTGGGATATTATGAGCACTGGTACACCCACATCTTAAAAAGGAGCATTGATGCACCCATACCAAAGTTGAGCATATGTGTGATAATACATAAGTGGAGCATTGTTGTCTTTTGGGGTTATGGGCACTTTGGTACACATAGGTCATGGAGCATCAATGATCTTAAACCAATGTGGAGCACTAGTGCACCAAGACCAAAGTGGAGCACCAATGTATTTTGTGGTTATTGACACTTCGGCATGTAACGATATAGAAGATCTAATGCACTTACAGCAATGTGGAGCACTAGTGCATCTTGACCAATGTGGAGCACCAATGTGTTTTAGGCATGTTGTTTCTCCAGTGTGTTTGTATCCATGAAGAAATGGTGCTTTTGATATTAAAGCATGCCAATGTACCATAATAGTTTAGGGGATCCAAAAAGAAAACATCCACTAAAACCTTCAATTGCCTGCTTCCACTAGAAACCTCCATTAAAAATAGAGAATAGAGAAATGGTTCTGCAAAAACCTCTATTAATTGGTGTTTTCCTTGTAGTGTTCTTTGCAAACGAAGCTAGGTGCAAATCCTAGGTGAATTTAATAGACTAGATGGGCCTAGTCATGACTTCATAGTCAAAGGTATTTTGGTTGTATTGGGATATCTTTCATGGCAAGGAGTTTTGTACCCTATCTAGATAAAAAGGGGTGTAATCACCAAATAAAATCCAAAACATGTACAAGCCTTTGGTTGATATCGTGGTGCTTAACAAAGGAAGTCTGATTATTTAATATGCAACCAACATCGAAAACATTCGCATTGACAAAAAATGGTCAAGGGTCTTGCCCTTAGGACTTTCAAAACAATGGAGAAAAAAATGGCAAATTGTGGCAAGATTTAAAACATACAAAATAACTTCACTTTCCCAATTTTTTTAAATATAAACTAACAACATTATCAAATAATCACATTTCCACTTGATATTAAAAGAATACAATGGTGTAAGAGGTATTATATGCCAAATGAGACATCAAACATTAGTTGTTAATACTAATAGTTGTCAATCAAGACTTGAAACTAAATACACAAAACAAAACTACATCAAAGGTATAATAAATTTAACCCATAAGCATGAGTCATTTACAATGATCAATCTAGTAGATAGCCATCATTTCCCTATTCCCCTTTTATTGGAAAAGGTAATGGCTCACCTTATAGAAAAATAAATCCATGTGGCTAGAGTCAAATAGCCACTAATGGGTGTCCTCATCTATCATAGGGTTGTGTTGACAATGACACATCAGCATCTTCACTATCTTCCCCTAACAGGTCTTGGCCATCATCCCTTGCCACTTACTCCTTCTACTCCTTTAACCACTAAGGTTCCTCCTCCATAATAAGCCTCTTTGTCTCCACCCTTCACTTAGACATGGTGTCAATATCATCCGAGGAAATGGAATTTGCATTAGGGGTATCTTAGGATTCTTTACCCACAATGGGGAAGTGTTGTAGTTTTTCATTGTTATTGCCACACATATCCATCGCACTTTCCACAAAGGTAAACAATATTTTTCGTGGAACTTTTTTCGTCGCTATATCCACACACTAGGTATTCGTGGAAACATCGACGAAATCAGGTCGTCACGTGTCATCATCCTAAATATTTTATGTTAATTTTTTTTGTTCACATCGTCATAATTATGACAAACTATCATTAGTAGACTGACAAACATACATCGGAAAGATGGAATCCCAAAGAAAATATTTAACTTCTTGCCACGAACGTTCATCGCTATAGGGACGCAAGATCATGGAAAGAAAAAAAGATGTATACCTTCTTGCAACAAACATGTGTCGTTGTATCGACGAAGAAGTGTGGCAGAGTAGAAAACCCACCAATGGCTTGCGATGCAGATGTCATACTTGTGATGACTTCTGTAGGTTTAAAAACAAAAATTGATAGTTTTCCCCTGCTTTATAAGAAATCTCCTATCACATCCTTTTGTGTGGATAAGGAAACCTTGGTTATGATTTTGAAACACGTTCCTATATGGGCCAAGAAGGGAGAAGACTATAATCTAAAGCACTCACTAGTCTCTAGCCTTAATGGCTTATGTACATCACCGAACAATCTTCGTAAGTGGATATATACTTCTTGGGCTTCTTTTTTGATGCCATTGATTAGGATCCATATATTCTAAAGGTTTTTCCTTCCTAGGATTTATCATTGAGTTTAATTTTTCACATGTTATAGATGATGTCTCTAATTGGTTCATGTATAATGCAGGGCTCTCTATAAAGCTATTTTTTCTTGAATTCAACTTACATTTGGGGTAATTTTCAGAGGTCGTAATTTGGGTAAGATTTCTCAGTGTCATTCTGGAATACAAGGGCATTAAATTTTTTGTGACCATCAATAAGACTTTGGGTACACTATCCAAAATTTGGGAGGGTGGCATCCTCAACTTATACCCAAATCTACATTTACGTAGAGTTGTGCAAAGGTCTTCATGGCCAAATTGTATTGGAGTACAAGAATTGTAACTGGACACATTGACTAGACTATGAATATATTGGTTTTTGTTGTAGAGTCTTTTTTTAGCATGGGCATGTAGTAACTTCCTCTCTGAAGGCAGAGGATTTTCAATCTAATAAGCATAAGAATAACAAATCTTATTGTTGGAAAGACTTGAAAAAGGAAAACTCAAAGAATGTCTTTTGGGTGCCATTAAAAAAAAATATTCTAGAGGTACCCAAGCATGTGGTATTGTAAAGGAATTTGACCAATCCACAGGGGGGGGTGGTGTAGACATGGATAAAATAACTCATGAATCAAACCCTTTGTCGATAGTTTCCTTACCCAACAACTTCCTGGAGGGGATGAAGAGGAGGCATGCATTAGATAATTCAAAGAAAAAAGAATCAATCCATACAATATCACCAGATGATGCAAAGCAATTCACATTGCTAAACTCTCCATCAATGTCTAATTAGTGTGATGGTCAAATTGAATTTCAAAGGGCAAATGAAAAAGGAAGTTGGTTACCCTCCATCATCAAAGGTGCTTTTAATTCGTGTTGATCCATGAATAGCTTCTTCTCCATCTACAATACATTCATCTCTGGAGTCATGTGGAGTCCCAGGCTCTGGCATGTCATGTCAATCAACATTAGTGCACTCATCAATGGATTCGAAGGGAACCTCATGAGGGTCAAAAATCCTCACTTGTACTTTGTTATGTCGACTTTTTTATTGCATTGGACCATCACTACTACTTATAGAAGTTGTAGGTGTTGGTTGTGGAGCCTGATTATCTTCCTGATTCAGAGGTCCTTGCTTTCAACCGTGTTTATACCCCATGAAGTATTTACACCCCATAAGTATGTACACTCTTCCATGCAGGGGAGTGCAGAGGGGGGGTACCCCCTCTGCGGGGTCCGAGGGGGCTATCCCCTTGGCTGGGGGGTCTGGGAGCAAGTGGGCCCCTAGCGGGGGTTTGGGGGTGAAGCCCTCGAATCAAAATTTGCCTTGTAAAAGTATATTGTAATTTCATTGTAAATCTGGACCATTCATTATAAGGTCGCAGATCTAACGATAGAGATTATGTTAGGGTTTTTTTCCCTAGAAGTCAACCCTCTTTTATGAGGGATATGTATTGCGGCTATGTAGGTTGGGCAAGTATTGTATTCTGAGAGAGGAGACTGTGAGAGAAAGAAGAGGAAGTTACAGTGGATTTTGTTGTAGGTTGTATCCCTTCATTTTGCTGGATAATAATAAAGAAAGGACATGGCAATTTCTCTGGTGGACATAGCCCACACTGGGTGAACCACGTAAATCTGTGTCTCTCTTGTATTGTGTATCTTCTGTGTTTTGTTTCTGCATTTGTTTTATTTTATTACGTCGTGGTCCTGTTTTTCTAACAACTGGTATCAGAGCGTAAGGTAAGTCACAGGAAAAGAGGGTTTTTGGTTCGTGTGGGAGCAATGTCGGAAGATGGAAAGTTTAGGGTCGAGAAATTTAAAGGCTAAAACTACCAGTTATGGAAGATACAGATGGAAGACTATTTATATCAGAAGGATCTATTCCTACCATTGAGCGGAGTAGCAAAGAAGCTGACGACCATGAAGGATGAAGAATGGGAGATTCTTGACAGAAAGGCTCTAGGAACGATACGAATGATCTTGGCAGTGTCGGTGGCTTTCAATATCTCGAAAGAAAAGACAACGAAAGGTTTGATGGACGCGTTGGCCAAATTGTATGAAAAACCCTCGGCGTCGAATAAGGTATTTCTAATGAAGAGATTATTTAATATAAAGATGTCAGAAGGTGGGTCTGTTGCAGATCATTTAAATGAATTTAATATGGTTACTAATCAACTAAGTTTTGTAAAAGTGGACTTTGATGATGAGGTTAGGGCTCTTCTAATCTTGTGCTCATTGCCTGAAAGCTGGAATGGCTTGGT
>CBVK0100670979.1:0-15759 GCA_900067695.1 Picea abies | reverse complement strand
TGATTTGTTTTCTTGTATGTATACATTTATAGAATCAAATATTAAACTACTTAATTAAACAAAAGATATTGATAGTGGAAATCATTCTATATGTAAAAAATTCTATAATAAGCAAGAAAATAAAATAAAATAATAGACTAACCTATTGATGCATCCGACGTCATTACAATAGAGAATATCCAACCACCTTTATCCGAGAAGTAAACCTGCAACGGATCTTAAGATTGCTCTGAATGAATGCGAAACAATATACTGGAAATTGAGTTTTAATAAGAGAACATATAATGGACACAACCACAGTGATATTATGATTTACAAGTAACTACAGTGAGATAATCCTCGCTATAAGAACTTGTATTTAAACATTCAACAGAAAATTAGAGATAAATCTCCTAATTTAAATTGGATAGATGATCACTGTGTATTATATATGAAACATAAGATATAGACAACATACAAAAATGAATCATATCAATTTGCAATAAATCATGATGACAAAAGCAATCACCATCTATTATAAAATCGAAATAAACATAACTTGAACTAAAACATCATACAGAAAATCTAAAGCTGTAACATGCATTCTGTTCCATTCAAGTCTGTGAGTAAATGCCCATACTCTTGCCCCAGACCGATATGATCCAATGTTTACAAAATGATAGGTTTATAAATCCCTCAAGAAAGATAACTGTTTCTGTTCCTGAGATCAAATTTGTTTCAAAAATAAAGGGGGATGCAACCACCCTGATTTCACTAAATCCTAAGAAAAACTAACAACAATTCATTTCTGTCCATTCAAAATACATCATAGATGTGACTGGAAGGTCTCAAGAGTGCTTCACATCATTTTTGACATCATGGATCCCTGAATATCCTGGAAGAGAAAGAAAATAGAAAGATTTCAGACACCTTTTCTGTCATTAATTTATACAATTCGAATTGATATAAATGGCTACGGAATCTTGTGATTCTGTAGCTAGTTATAATAGTAAAAGAAATCTCATTTTATTTAATAAATAAAACAAACTTATTTAATAATGAAAAATAGCTTATCCAACAAACCAAATAGTCAAACTTAAGAACGGAATCAAACACTATTAATCTAAGAGATCATACCTGTAAACATGCAATCAAATCGTATCATGAAACCTTGGAGTTTACAATGGATGTAGCTGTTATAACCCTAAATTGCACCACACATGCTTACCTAGAATCAGGCCAATTCATATCCCTTCTTTGCCAAAAACTACTGAACAACTCTTCTAAAAACTCCATTTTTAAAAGTACATGCTAGCTGGCCCACTACAGCCCGCGTGTACATAAAAGTACACGCTAGCAGGCCCACTATAGCCCGCGTGTACCTTCAGAATCACGAAAAAAAGGAAATTTGCAGATGAGACAAAAAGCTATGGGTCAGTTAACTGAAACTCCCGGCCATGCATGACCGAGGGTTCGTCCAAAACCCTAGCTCCTTCTAGCCTATAAAAGAAGGGGTAGGGGTACCATTTGGAGGAGGAAAAAATATAGTGAAGAAGCTCTGCCCATTTGTATAATCCATTGTCCAAACCCTTTAGCCTTTCCTCATGCCAAAGGAGATTTAATGCAAAGAAGTTGGAGGACAGAAGAAGAGGAACCCAAGATCAGGATCAAGGAGCGGTGGCCGATCTCGACTTTGATTGTAAGTTGATTCATTTTTCAGATAATAAAAGAATACTTTTCCCGTCCCAATGCATGAGTTATCTATGGTTTGGTTAATTTATGCTTAATTTCTAACCCTCGAATAGAGAAGTAGCATGCATGCATAGTTCTTTGTCTTGATTGCAGGTCATCTTTGGAAGGAGCAGCGCATGCAAGTGGTCAAAGCACAATGGAGGATCTACATCGAATGCCGGTAACCAGGTTAGCAGTCATTCTCCATGCATGTATTGTGAAAGAGGGGTTTAAGTTTTGGGTCGTAGGTTAAAAAGTAATTTCTTTACGGTCAAAATTTGCATGCAAGTCTGACCCTAGTTTGCTAGTTCGTAGGGTATTTTTCCCAACAACAGTAGCAACCTCAAGGTTTTTAAATATCCCATGACCTGTGGTTTTAATACGTTTTTCTTTCTTGTGGAGGACAGATTCAAGCCTGTGGTTTCATTTGTTAAAACATCGACCTGCTCTTTTAAAACCTGAACCCATGATTGCAGAATTGGGATATCCATATAATATCTTTCAATCCACAATAAACAAACCTCACACTGTAACTGTGTGGTGTTTTCATTAGAACAAACAAGATTGTGGATGGGGGAGCCCTCCAAATGAATAGTAGGTTCATTGCAAAGTTTGACACCAGGAAACTCTGGATTGTCTTTCAAACAAGGAGGCAAATTATCGACAAAGTTATAGGGTCGGTCAGGGTGTGGCCCGTATGACAAAGAGTCTTCTTCTGCAATGAATTTTTCAATTTCTGAATCTGAGCTTTCGTTAACCTCGATCATGCTAATCGCGTTGGCACAAGAATTCATCTTATTAATAAGACTCCGTGAAATTAGCCTGCTAGCCCTTTTGTTTTTAAAATTGATATCAACATTGCTCTTAAACCTCTTTCCTGTAGGTTTCTTCACAATTTTAACACAGTCCTTTGGATGTGTAATTTGTTGACTAGCCTGTTGAATGACCTTGGGATCGATCAAGGGTTCGCTGTTAGGGGAAGAGACACAAGTCTGAGGAGGTGAAAGGGGTGCTGTCGGGTGGACAAGGGTTTCCTCAACCATGAGCTTATCTACCTCCCCGATTACAGGGTTACCATAACCATTTCGGGTTATAAACAAATCCCAACAGTCATCCTGTGACTCTAATTTATGTATGAGCAGGATTTTAACTAGTTCGTGATGAAAAAGGCTAGATTCTGACCTTTGTTTCTTATATCTTTTCCCCATTTTATAAAGACTCCTGATTAGGTAATACAACATATTTAAAGGGAAACCCATAAAACTCATAAGCAGGCATAAATGGTACAAAAATGCAATCCCGAACCATCCCTCACATGTAACAAATTGTTTTACCACATAGAGTAAATCATGCCACTGAGATTTTAGGAATGAACTTGGCATACCTCTATCACAACTGGTTATTTTTCGAGATGTAAATAATAGGGTCCAAGGGACTTCCTTCAATTTTGTGTTTTTAAACCATTTCCGACCACTTGCTGGCAATCCTGTGGCTTGACTCAGGAACTCCTCGGTAACCTCCAATTTCACATCACCAAATTTCACCCTACAACCATCAAAGGATAAGGCAAATTCTTGCGCAACCTGAAGATTAAAACCGTGAAACTTCCTGGTGAAAACATGCCATCCATTTCTTTCCAAATCCTCCCTAGCATTGTCGTATGAGAGCAGGGTTTGGATACCGTTTGGTTCAATCCTTACGATAGGAGCCATACTGGACAGGAGGGTAATCAAACAAATACATCATATAGGTAGGGTTTGTAAAAATGAAACAAAGCCATAACCCCGAGCCCAACAATGAACAGTGTAAAGACTAATACGATGGAATAGTCGTTTAACCAAAACACATGCGAAGAGGTTTGTAAAACCTGAGGCCATCCTTGGAGATAATGGCAGTTTGCAAATTGTATGCCACCTTGCATTCAGTACGAGCTAGGATCAAATCATTGAAATGAAAATGAGTGCATGTATCATGGGTTTGATTACAAAGTTTGGGGAAATCAAAAATCGAAAAATCAAGAGTTTTGTGAAAGAAATGTAATCAAAGATCAAACCAAAACCATACAAAAAATCGAATGGTGGGGGTCTTTTGTTCATTAAAAATATCAATCTCTTAGGCATGCTTAGAATTGAAAGGATAAAAAACAAAGAGGGTAATATCTTCATGGTAAGGTATCAAAACTCCACAACAAATTAAACAATTTGTCTGCAATGAAAATTTAAAATGGTAATTGCAGTAGTAAGTTTTCATGCTTTCAGTCATGAAAACGAAGCATGAATAGATGATAGGTAAAAAGCAACGATTTACAACTGTCGTTTCGGAAACTATTCATGAAGAGTAATGAAATTTCATGACCTTATGTAGGCAGCTATGTATATTATTTAAAAAATAACAATTATATTATTGTTGCCAACAATGGCGACATGCTGGGAGAAGCAGTTATCTCTGTTACACGAATGAGTTTAGGTTAGAAAAATCCGAAAAACTTTAAATCAAAGAACAACTGAAAATTCATTTGAACATCTCAAATAATCATGACACAGTTCAGTTTCAGATAACTTTTATTTTTAAAGAAATGAAAACTGGTGACAAACTTGGCAAGAGAAAGCCATGATTTTAAGTTAAAATCTTCAATACTATTGACAGGGCCACTACTGCCAGCAGGCATTCATAGCCTCGATAGGGATGTCAATTAACCCACTCTGACATCTGTATCCTGTCAAGAAATTTTAGATCAGAATGAAGGATTCTTAGGGCTAAAACGAAATTCATATCTGAGAATTTTCTTTTACCTGACATTTCTTTGCTGCCAGCGGGCCTGTTCAGTACCTCAACGAAGTTATCTTGGCGTCATGCATGCATTTACCCACTGCCAACATACCTGTTCAGTGTCCCAACGAGTTTACAAACACTTCCAACAGCTCTCTGAGAGTTTATTCACATTCTGATATAGTTTTAAAGATATTCAATAGAGCAGGGTGACACTGAAAATTCCAGTTTTTTAACAAATATTTCCATAGGCCTTTAAATTTTTCGTGCTGTCTTTCATCAAGATCCAAAAATAGTTTATTAATAAAACTAATTTTCAAGAATAGGGAGACATCATTGAGTTGCTCTCTTAAAGAATCCAGATAGCGTAAAAATATTTTTAAAGATGGTCGTGAATACTTTCAAGTGCAGATTGAAACTGAGAAAACACCTTTCAAACAAAAAGTCATCTTTAACTAGGCTACAATTTCAGAGAAATACAACACTTAATGTTCTCACAACTTTTAATAGTTATTTTCGAGGGGAAGTATTCTGCTTCCTTCGTCTCATCTAGCACGTGGTGCAGGCATGTGTGTTTGAAAAAGAAAGACCGATAGGCAGAAATGAAAACAAAACAAACCAAAAAATAAAAAAAAAAGCAAGGAAAACAAAACAAAAAATATTTACAAAAGGTGTATGGGAGAGTCATCAAGTAAAGTACTTTTTGAGAGCTTGGTTATTCACCGGGAAGGTGTCTGGCTGTCCCTCTAAATTCTGCAGGCGAAAGGAACTAGGACCTAGTTTCTCAACAATTAAAAATGGTCCCAACCACAAGTTTCGAAACTTAGTATGCTCTCCTTTTCTCTCATGAGGTTTGTCCCACTTAAGGACAAGATCGCCTACCTCAAAATTTCTGTCAGAGGCAAAATTGGAATCAAACCAGTTTTTGACAATGAGTTGATGTTGATCCAATTTTTTTTTTCTTGAGCCCTTACTTCCTCTAACTTCAGCAAAGTGTTAATCCAATTCTCCAAGGGAGGAAAGTCTTCTTCTTGCACCTTTTGCGATAACTGCAGAGATAGAAGAAGAACATGTGGTGGAAGAGTCACTTCCCTGTTGTAAACGAGAAAAAAGTGGGAATTACCAACAACAGTTTTAGGAGTTACCTTGTCAACCCAGATTGCGTTAAATAGTGGGTTATGCCAGTTTTTATGGTTTTCAGAGACCGTTCTCTTGATGATTTTGATCAGGTTTTTATTAGTTGATTCCGCCAAACCATTGCCTTGGGGGTAATAGCTAGTAGAGTACTTTAATTTTATTCCTTTTTCTAGAGCGAAATCACTCATTTCAAGAGATGAAAAATAGGAAGCATTGTCAAATACTAGGCATTCAAGAATACTGAAACGAGTGGTAATATTTGAATTCAGGAAGGATATTACCTGGCTGGTGTTTACAACTTTCAATGGGGCAACCTTGAACCATTTGGTGAAATAATCTATGGTTGTTATGATGTGTTTATTCTTCTTCGAGGATGTTAGATTGATTGGGCCTATAATATCCAGGCCCCACTGCTGGAAAGGGGAGTCTACTGAAACTGGTTGCAGTGGGAATGTTGGTTTCTGTACTCGTCCAGATGCCTTTTGACAGATTACACACTTGTGGCATAAGGCATGGGCGTGTTTGAAAAGAGTAGGCCAGTAATAACCTGCTCTTAATACTTTGTGGGCAGTGGTGTCTCCACCAAAATTCCCACCAGCTTCCCTTGCATGTAATTCTAATAGGACTTTTTCTGCTTCATCTTTTTCAAGACAGTGCATAAGTATTCCATCGAAATTTTGGAGAAACAAAATACCATTTACCAGCTGAAAAGAAGGAGATTTTAATCTCAATGCTCTCCTCTTTTTTGGATCAAGGTGACGGGGGGCTGATCCGTGGATAAGATAAAACTTGATGTCATCATACCAAGGACTAGTAAGGTTTTGTGCACAACATATTTGATTTTGATTGTGCTGATCTTGAATTAATATATCAGTTTCATTTTGCTGTCCTATAACTGAATCAACAACCAATTTACATAAACCTTGGCCTCTAACAATCTATGCTGGGGTAATTTCTATGTCGTATTCTTGTAAGGATGTGACCCAGTTTACCCTTTTTTCACCTAGTTCTTTTTGTACTAACAAATTTCTGACAGTAGGGTAAGGGACAATGATCTTTGTCCTAGATTTCAATAGATAACATTGAAAGTGTTTTACTGCTTTAAAAATAGCATAAGCCTACTGATCTACTACTGGGTAATTAAGTTCTGCTCCCTTGAAGGCTGAGCTCATAAAGGCAATTGGGACTTCATTGTTTTCAACATTCTTTTGGGTTAGGACAACAACATAAGACCGATCAGAGGCAAACGTGTAGAGGGTGAAGTCTCGCAAGAAATCAGGGCTCATTAGAGAAGGAGCATCTACTATAGCCTTTTTTATTGAGTCAAAAGCCTGACTTTCTAAAGGCCCCCAATGGTACTGTACATCCTTTTTTATTAAATTTTTTAATGGTCTGACCATTTCTGAAAAGCTGGGACGAACCTCCTAACAAAGTTTATCTGACCTAAGAAAGACTGCATGGAATTTTTGGAAGAGGGAGGGGGAAATTTTGAAATGACTTGGGTCCTTTCAGGGTCATTAATCATACCTTCATTTGACATAATGAATCCGAGGAGATTACCTTGTTCTACCGCAAAGACATATTTTTTTGGATTTAAAGAAATACTGTATTTACGACATCGCTGTAGAACATATTTTAGATGAGCTAGATGATCTCTATTTTTTGAGAAGACAATGACGTCATCTAGATAAAATACTACAGATTGATTGATTAAGCTATAGAAAGCAAAAGCAATATCCATCACTCTCTGAAAAGTGGCACCGACATTTATGAGCCCAAAGGGCATCTTCCTAAAAGTGCAGGTACCCTACGAAGTATGTAAAGTGGTTTTGAGTTGGTCCGGGGGAGACATAAGGACTTGGTTATACCCTGAAAAACCATCTAGTAGCAATAATATTTCAGAACCAGATACTTGTTGAAGGATCTATTCCATGGGAGGGACAGGCTAGTTGTCTTTATTGGATGCTCGATTTAAATTTTGAAAATCGACACATAGTCAGATTTCACCACTCTTCTTCCGCACAGGGACAAGATTAGAGACCCACTGTGTATGTCTTACTGGGAATATTATTTTGGCATTCAGGAGTTTGTTTAATTCTTTCTTGACTATTGGTTCGAGTTTTGGATGCATCTTTCTTAACTTCTATTGAAAAGGTTGGGTCTGGGGTTTCATTGGAATAATGTGTTGTATGATGTTAGGATCAAAGGTCTTTAGGTTGTCGTATGTCCAGGCAAAGAAATCTTTGAATTCCTTAAACAAATTAATAAATGCCATCTTTTCTTGCTCAGAACATCCCAACCCCAAATTGATGCACTGTGGGTTATCTTTAGTTCCCAAATTTACTTTTTCATGTGTCAAGGAAGAACTATTCATTTTAAAATTCACTGATTTTCTAAACTTATCGTGAAGATCATAAAATTTTTCTAATCTAACCACAGATTTTGGGATAGAGTTTACAATGTCTGATGCAGACTACGGGGATCTTGGATCTGGTATTACTGTAAAATCATGAAGGTTTTTGTCATGGGTACCTTCATCGATGACTGCGCCCTGGAAAGTCTCTTCCATGTGCAGAAAACTGATGATTTGTTGATCGTCATCGAAGACTCTCCAATTTGTGATGTTGTCCGGGACGGATGGTCTGAACAACAACTCGACAGAAAATGCATTCGAAGATAAACCTTCTGCAGGAAAAAGTTTTGAGGTGACGTTAGCTAACAAATCAACCTCAAAATTATTCAATCTAAGAATAGAATTTATGTTAAACGCTTAAAACTTGTTCATTAAATTCCATACTTCAGTCTAATAGCTTTTCAGGTGTGGAGATAAACAATGGATAGAATTTTTTACCTGTCTGCCAAGATTAAATGAATACTATGGAGGCATAGCTGACTCTATTCTAGGGAGTCATTAAAGTTCTGTTCCAAATAATAGTCTGAGGGGAATGTATTCCATTTCCATAGGAAGTGCCAATATAATTAGATGAAAGGGTAAATGAGAAAAGATGCTCTCTTGTCATAATAAGAGACAAATGATTATGCCTTTGAGAATCACATGAGAAGGATTGTGAATGAATGTGAATTGACCAATCTTAATAGTAAAGATGCATGTTTATATCCCTTAAGAGGAATATTTAAAAAAAAAAAAAGGGCCAAAATTAACTCAAGGCTAAGGCCATCAAAAATAGTGATGGATATGCAACAAGGAAGTTGCATGCCGAAGGAGTTCCCGGTGGAGGAACTGTGTAAGGAATTTGCTAGAAGGATAGAGTCATAACCCTAATAATTGTTGAAGGTTGGACAATAGGCTGCAAGGCCTGTCCATATATATAAGAATCCTGGATTACATTTTGAAAGAATCATGTAATTAATAGAAGACTAACAACTGAATATTGACCATTTTGATAACCAAATGGAAGTGTGTGGGATGCACATGTTCATGATTCATTATGAGAAAAGAGTTGCTATTAAAGCATGTTGCAGTATCCCAAAAAGGGTTAGGGTGAGGCCTAACCAAGGCTGCTAAGAAAAAGAGCAGTTGTGGAAATCAGTATAGTTGGTAAGAGGCAAGTAAATCCCCTGAGTATGATTAAATGAATAAACGAGTACGTTTAACTGATGAGGCTTGGTTGAAGCTGTGATTAAGAAAAGACAGTCAGACCTTAGAGATAACTCGACTGGGTTGAAAAGCCCCAAGTGATGTAGAAAGAATTTGAAGAAGGGGAGAGCCCTCAATTCTTTCCTTGCTATGCATTATGTTTTCTATGGGATGAGAAAGATAGTACATTGATGAACGAAAAGGTCTTGACACCCTAAGTAATAAGGATTGTATTGCCGAAGATACAATCAAAATTTGTTTGTGTTGCACTTATGGAAACATTTGAGGATGTTTATGAGTTCGAACGTTATGATACATGCATTCGATTTAATAACGACTAATGTAATTGTGGCTATGATGATGCATGATGTGTATAGAAATGAATTGGAGCTATTGAGGAAGACAGTTGCCAACGATGAGAAACCTCAATCAAAGGATGACTATGAGAAGGTTCTTGTGGAACGATTATTGAAGGGACTTTAAAAGTCCCCATGGAGCACTACTGATGGGATAATATCAGAGAGAGAGTGCTAGCAGCCAAGAACCGATATAAAGATATTTGTGCCTATGTGGCACAATGTATGAAGGGATTTGGTCGGGACCCCTACTGAAATATTTTATTTTCTTAGTGTTATGCATAAAATTCGAAGGCATTTGAATGCCTTGGATACCCAAGTAAGGTATGAATTAGGATGAAGAACCTGAATAATGGAGGTATGAACCTTTGGTAGTAAACACTGTTTATAACCATTGGAAGAATTCATGAATTGATATGTCATGAATGCATTGACAATCAAGGAATGCGTAAAGGCATTCATGTGAAAATTTTGAGTTCATGTGTATTGATTTGGGATCATGATCGGCCTATAGCAGGCAATATGGTCCTACTGTAAGAATGAAAGAAAACGAATAAACCATATGAGGAAAAGGTTGGTTAACTTCCAACATCCCATGGACAAGAACCGGTCATAAAGTGTGACGAACTTGAAAAACAATGAAAGAATGTATTGGGTATGAATGTGGCCATGGATAGTGGCACAATTGTTAAATCCATTTTTAAATGTTGAACTACGTTCTGAAAAGTTTGGTATGTTGAGATGAAACTAACAATTGTTTGGCTGTGTAAAGAATTAATTGCAGGAAGCAAAGGGGTCTTGGATATGGCAGTGTTGTAAGTCCATAAGGAAGAACGATTGCCTACTGAGCCAAACTGCAAGGGATGGTATTTCCCTTTTTGAGAAAGTAATTTAATTGTTAAGTATGCACAATTATGAAATTGTTGTGACGATGTTGTAAAGGTGCAATAAAATGTATATGCATGGAAAAGCTAACAAGTTGTTTGGCCGATTGAAGTGGAAAGTGTAGGAAGCAAAGGGGTCTTGGATATGGTGGCATTGTAAGCCCATAAGGAAGGCCAATTTCCTACTGAGCCAAACCATTATGGGAAGGAAATTCCCATAATTATGAATTTGGTTCCTGTGCAGAACAAATATGAAAACAAGTCGTGAGATTGGAAAATCTGTGGGTGACAGATTTGCAATAAAATTCTAAAAGTTAAAATTTATAATGATGTCTCATGAGTTATCTATACCTGTGATATAGGTGGGAAGAAAAGACATGTCCAGAAAGGAATAGATGAAGGCTATCAAAGCTGAAGATGATGAAAAAGGGCTATTGCTAAGCCATGAGAACCCCGCGATAAGTCATGATTGCTTGAAATAAATTATGTTGAGGTAACACAAGCTAGAGGGATGCCTCGGCAGGGAAAGTCTGAGGGATGCCTCAACTATAAGACTCGATAGAGTCTCTAAAATTTTCCTATGCGAGAAACCTTAGTAGGGAAAGATGGATCACTCGAGGGACTGTATAACAGTGAAGGGGACGCTTGAGCCTGGGCCTAGAGGATGAGTGACCACAAGGAAGAGGAGCTCTTATTAATTCTTGTAAACTATTGGGATCATGCACATAGTGGGTAGTTTCCCATGCAGAAAAACCTTGGAAAGGAAAATGAAATCATGATAGCTCTTGTGAACTATTGAATTAGAATCATGCACACAGTGGGTAGTTTCCCGCACGAAAAAACCTTGGAAAGGAAAATGAAATCATGATAGCTCTTGTGAACTATTGAATTGGAATCATGCACCCAATGGGTACATCAAGGAAATAAATGAGCATGGATAACAAAACTACCATGTGGATATAGATCCATAAACTGTACAGATAAGTACTGTGCTAGAATATGAAATTTTTCCTTTTTGAATTTTGAACAACAGTAAGATGTTTTCGCACAAAATTATGGTTAATATGCTTGTGTCCAAGAATTATTGAAGGCAGATGACGAAGACTCAGATCACAAAAAAGAACCTGACCGAGGATGAAGGTCAAGAATTATGAAGTGGCTGAATGAGAAAGGCATGACATGTGTTTTTGAGAAAGAACACTGAGGATGGTGTTCCTTTAAGGGGGAGGGAATTGCAACACCCTTTTTCCCCTAATTTGTAATTAATCATAAAGTAGGAATTACCATGCTAATGAATGAGGAAAATGTAAATGTATTATTGTTTGAGTTGCCAATAACTGACTGCGGGGGTGAATCCTTGAAAGTACTGGCCATGATATCACTAGAGGAAGAATGTGAAAACTATAAGAGAGGGTTCATGTATCAAATAACCCCAAAATATCCCTTGATAAGGATGACAATCCTCCTTCGAATCCCAAGAAAAGAAAATCAGTCAATGAAGAAAGGATCGGTGGTTGAATCACCAACCACCCCCATGAATGGAAACATGGGTTGTCAGTCCGAAGTACCATAGGGACTTGCAGACCTAAGCTTCCTTCTGATAGAAGGAACCGGATAGGTCGTCAAAAACCTTCCCAAGTAAGAGGGACACACATGGGAAAATGAGGCATTAGACGAGGGGGGAAGCTCACAAGGGAGAGGCACAAAGCCCTCCAATGAATCATGAATAAAAGGCTGTGAGCTTGATGCTGAAGAACATCTGAGAACCTCATCGAGGCCACAATCGAGTGAGAAAGCTCTGAGTTGCAGAAAACAGGACCCGAACAGAAGTCGAAACAGAGAGAGAACCCTCGAGAACTGTGAGAATTCCCTGGTGAGATCATGTCTTGGCATGGGGGTGGCCAGAGTGATAAGAATGAATTCCTCTGAGCCTATGGTTGGGTGGAAGGATGAAAACCCACAGTCAGTTGGTTGGCGACAACCTGTAATAGATAAGTGATTTCCTACCCTGTGTAACTTAGCTGTGATTGTGTATGAATTGGTTATACTGTGCATGATTTCAGGAATGTGAATGAATGCTTAATGGATATATTGTATCCCTTCTATTTCTGTTTGGTTGTATAATTAGGCAAGTGAGGAATTATATGGGTCGGACATGACTTGTTCTCATAAATTCTGGAGTTCTGTAGCATCTTAAGCTAGAGCCACGAACTGTGAGCTCGTCGACCTTAGGTGTAGCTGCATGTATGATGGTTTACTCACCTAGTCGTTCTAAGTCCCTTGGAGGACGGAGTTTGTTAAGCTCATGAGAGGTAGTGCCGATATGCACAGGCCCTCTGCGATCAAATAAAACCCCAGAACCCCTTGATGAATAGTTGTACTAAAGGCTCTTCTAAGAGTCAAGTCCAGGAGACAGAGCGCAAAGATCTCAAGTCTTTCATAGCTGACGAAGCTCAGGAAGGATAGCGATTTTCAAATACTGAAGGAGAGTAACCTTTCATTTGTTAGATGAATGGACAAGATCCTTTCAGGGGATCTGAGGTCTGTCACGACCGTTATATTGGAGAAAGGAACATAGGTGTTAATGCCTCGACCCCTTTCATCCTTCGAAAGTAGCGAAGGAATCGGGACCGTAGATCCAAGGATATGATGGAGCCCTATTGATCATTGATCTTAGCCTTTGTATAGGAAGGAGAGTAGCATTTCGATAACTAGAGACTTGGAGTGGTCAAGGGTAGGACAGCATGAACTCACGATTCGCGAGATCGCGATGTGATCGTGACCATTAGATCCAGGCCATGATAGAACCGTGGGATCAAAAATTTCGTGGTTATCACCTATCGGGGGTTTGGAACTTGAGAGAGTTTCCTTTTGAATGTAGAAGTCATGAAGTGTTGAGCACCGATGGCTCATGTGAACACGTGGCACCTCCATTAGGTGGGGACCGCGTGGTTGATAGGTGATGGACACATGTCACATGGGAAAGAGTCAACCCATTGTTGACTTATCATATCTCAGGAATTCATGAAAGAGGATAATGAAGGCTCAACACTCCAACTCGCGAAATTTCAATATGCGAGTAACACTAGTATTTAGCTTAGGAAGCGGGTGACCCATTGTTGACTTATCATGGCTTGGGGTTTTGCAGGATGAAGAAGTTGCACCTTGATCATTAAGGCCACGAAACGCCGAGAGCTGAGGTCATGTGTGATGGGCGGTAGCGGCATAGCTCATGAGTAGAGTATAGCAGAGGAGACAAGTGGCGTGTGCGCGTCGCTTTGGCAGAGCCCACGTAACATTGACCTCTCGTGTCTCGGGATTTCGCAAAGGAGGAGCACGAGGGCTCAACACCTCAACTAGTGAAGTTGCGAGTGACACTAGTGTTTGGCCTGGCCTACGGTTACATGTAGCAGGCGCTAGTGAGGAAGGAGCCGTACCCATATTGCATCTCGGGTATTGGCATTTGGAGAAAGAGGAGTCGAGAGCCTTGACTCCCAACTCGCGAGTGTCGAAAGGCGCTTGCACTAAGGCCAGGTTGTGGTCACTTGGAGGAGGATAAGGGAAGGATGGTCTATGCTAGGCCCCATAGAAGTCTCGAGGATTCTGTCCCTCAAAGAAAAAAATACAAAAAATTCTTTATGCCATAGTGGGTGTGTTACAGAGTACCTGGATCTATCTCTGTCCATCAACAAATCTTCCATCTTGAGCTTCCACAACTCAAAACTTTTCCCATTAAACTTCTCAATCTCCATTTTTGAATTTCGCACCATTTCTTTTCACCTGAAAAAATCAATACCACAGATCGCCCACTGTAACAAGGCTTATCACAGTCCCAAGCCAAACCCTTGAACACAAAGGTGTCCCCCTGAAGACACCAAAGCTCTAATACTAGATGTATATTTTAACCTTGTACAATATTTACTGCAAACAAATTTTTAGTAAAAGAACATAAACGATACAATGGAAAATACAAACATTACACTGAGATTTTTCCTCTGGAAACCCAAACCAAGAAAACCAACATATTCTACATTCGTTCATTGTGATACATTGTTTACAATACACTATAGATATAGGAGCCAACGGCATCCAAAACCCTAACCCAATGACCTAGATTAGTCAACAACCCTAATTCCTTAACCATAAATAGAAAACCATAAAAAAAACCATGTGCCGAAAAACCTCCCAACAATGGACACAAAAATCAAGGCAACACAAAAAATGAGGCAAAAATGCGACACTACTACTCGTGCAAAGAATATAACACATACTTAAAAAAAATGTCTCCAATGAAACTCAAGTGGAAGGACTTGGCCACTTCACCCCACTCTATGGGACTTTCTAGACTGAGGAATTCATGAAAAATGGAATCATTAACTTATCAACCCCATCTAGTCTCTTATACAAAACAAGCAATGTATGTAATCTATTTAGGACAACTTTAACTTTAGTTAGCTCTTGGATTCTCTAGTTTGCAAAAATATTTGGTCATGGTAGGCTAACCTAACACCAGCTTGTCGAGCATCCCTTCTTAGAGATATTTCCTATTTATCAGGGGTCAACCTTAATGAGCACGACCGAAGTATGTTAGATACTTTATTCAAGGGAAATATATGAATATTTCAATAAAGAAATGCAAATGACAAATATCTTTAATATATTATATGCACCCCAAGACTTCGATGCACACCTGAGTGGCCTTGTCTTCAAATTCTATCTTCGAACACTAAAATTACAAAAGATAGGGAAATTAAAAAATCTATGATTAATTATTTTGATGATAGAAGTTAATAAAAATTAATTAATGCTTTCGTTTATCCCTGTACAATCTAAAAAATTGTCATTGATATCTCCTTCAACCATGTATATATAGTGTAATGTTTCACTTGTTCCCCATCTAACAACATTCGTCATATTTATTGCTGCATGCATAACACTTGGAAGGAAAACATTTTCCCAGCTCATCAAATGGATAGGTGATACAGGCTCTCCACCATTCCAAATGAATATTAATATTGTGTTAATGTATTGATTCATCATTTATTGGGCCTAAAAAGATATTTCAGAAGAAAGTCTTGACTCCATGCCCTGGTTAAAATTTCACTTAGACCTAGTTCCCAGGTTTGATTCTCCCAATCCACAACACAAAAACCATCTTAGATAGCAGGATTGACTCTCCCACAGTAAAAAACAACAACCATATTAGGTATTTCCATGAAAATTGACCCTCCTCTTGACAAAAAAATGGAATATGTCATCTGAGCTGCTATATACATGTTCAAAAGAATGCTATATATATATATAT
>CBVK0100670978.1:0-15759 GCA_900067695.1 Picea abies | reverse complement strand
GTGGTTTCATTTTTACACAATCTTGAACCAAAGTAAAAACTATGCTTGAACTTCCCAACGCATTATCCATGAATTTGCATGGTTTGTACTTAGCCCCCAACTTAAGAATCTAGCAGCTCAACTTAGGCTTGAATTCCATAGGTTGAGGCAAATGCCCCCCCAAGCTTCATTTCAACCAACTACAAAGGAGAATGAAATGAAGCTTCAAATACTAGATGAAGGGCTTGACTAAAATAGAGAGGGGGAAAACTATTTCATTTTTTAATGAGCTTGACACAGAAACAAGAACTATGCTCGTAACCTCTATTTCATTTTTTAACGAGGTTTCCACATAGACGAAAAAACTGTCCTTGTAAGTGGTTTCATTTTTTAACGAGCTTGAAATTAGAAAACTATGCTCAAGTCTAGTTTCATTTTTTAACGAGCTTGAAATCAAAAAATCATGCTCATATACCTCTGTTTTATTTTTTAACGAGGTTGCCTCAGAGATGCAAAACTTTCCTTGGAGTCTCTCTTCTTGGTCATGGATTCCAAGAGGACAATTCTCTGCAATGACACCATGTCAAGGGACAAAACTTAGTCATGGCTTCCAAGAGGTCTTTATTGGAAGGAAGAAACACACTCTAGAAGGACACCATGTTGAGGGTAGCGACAAGAGTAAAGAGATCAGGCTCTAACAACACTATCGAAGAGATCACCATGTCAACTACGGGATCTAATTCATAAAAAGTTGAAGCCATGGGCGACAACACCACATAATTAACTTGTGGCGAGGGTGATACCATCTACATATAAGAACCATTTAGGGAGGCAATCCAGTCGGGTTCAATAAATGAAAGTTTATCAACAGTCACAACTCGTCCATCGTGAGGGGAATATATCACATGAAGAGGAGTAGACATAATAGATTTCATGGCATAGACATAATCTCTCCCAAGGTGTAAAGCGAAATCCAAGGGATCTTGGACCACCATGACGTCAATAAAGACATTTTTCCCTCCCAAAGTTACAGGAAACTGAGGAAGGGTCCCTAAAGGTTGACTAGTTCCTCTGTTAAAAGCTAATAGATTCTGCGTAACCAACACAAGCTGAGGAAAACCCATAGATTTCCAAGGAAAAGAGGACAAAATGCTAACAGATTCACCTTCATCTATCAGTGTCTGAGGAATGTCTCGACCACAAACCTGTACTGTAATCTATAAAGGAATGTGAGAGGGAAGACGAGGTCCAGTTAGCACACCCCAATTAGAATGGATGGCCTCATTACTTGGAGGGGGTTCCACGAGAGAAGGAGGAATACCAACCGGCATGGTAGATTTTGTATCAACGAGAAAAACATGGGCAGTATCGGGTTTACTCTCGATCAGAAGAGTAGGATCGACCGATGACGAGATTAGATCAACCAATTGGGTTGCATTCTCCAAGGGGAGAATGGGATCGACACTTGGAAAAGGATCGACTGCTTGGGTTTTACTCTCTAACAGGAGAGTGGGATCAACCGAGGATGGGATCGGATTGACCACTTGGTCTACTAGTTCAACCAAGGACGTGACCAGATTGACCACTTGATCAACCGAACTGACCGACGGGGGAACCAGATTGATCAATCCATCAACTACAAGTGGGTTGAGAGAAATCTTGTGATAAGCAACTGGAAGTTGAGGCTATGAAACAGTCATGTCTTCCAGGAATTTCGAGGCTTCTTCCATATGAGGGAAAAGATGAGTTAGATGGCACCCTTTGCATAACATACATGAGAACTTGGCTCTACTTTTCTTCTTCCCAACTATATCGTGACTAGTCGATGGGAAGTCATCAACAAGTTGTTCAAAGGATAATGACATGGGTTGGTGAGGATGTGTAGACCATGCTTCTATAAGCTTGGATAGACCAGGGAAATCCTTAAGAAGATGGCTACCCTTACAAAGCCTACAAGGGTACTTGGTCTTATGCGTTGTTTGGGTGATATTCAAATCATCAACATTCCTAGCATGATTAACAGTAACCAGTTTCTTTCCAACATGTTTGATGATGGTTGGAGGTTTTGACCCTTTTTTATCTTTCTTCTTCTTAATCTTTATTTTCATATTCTTCTTATTCACCGGGTTACTAGCTTCAGAACTTTCACTCAGTGAAGAAGATGAAACATAAGATGACCTTGCAAACGAAGAAGGTGAAGAAGACCTTACTAGTGAAGAAGTTAAAGGATCAACATGAGGTTGATGGTCTTGGGGGGAAGTGCTCACGATTGAAGCACTAACTGCATTTGGGATTACCTGAGTGGAAAAAAACCATACCGGTAATCCAATTGTGAGATCTGGAAGGCTCAAAGTAGCAATATGAGGAGGACCAATGTTTCCATAAGAAGGAAAAAAAAAAGGTTTCCATGGAAAAGGAGTTCCTTCATTGGTCATTTTGGGAACTGACACCATAAAAATAAATATCCAATCTAGAGTCCACTAGGGAAAACAAACAACACATGTTAAAAATCTAGTAAGCAAATAAGAAAAAAAATCCTTCTCACAATAATCGCACTAGTTGGTGGTGAAATCCAACATCGCGGGAACAAAGTAACAAAGGGATAAGACAGAGCGGATGGAAAACTTACGCTGATGACTTGCTGAATGGACTTACACCTTGGTGCAAGCTCCCACACATAATCGTGGGTATACCCTCCAAGGAGCCCAAGTGAGTTTGGCCAACGTTGATTCCATGTACTGTGAAGATTTTCCCCTCCATAGTCACCTCGTGTAAATAACCTAGAGAGATAGGCCACTAAGGTTACCAATTACTAAAATGATGCATGGGGAAACAATCGACAGTCTGATCCACACACAAAGTCAAGGTATCTTGCCCGAAATCAACTCGAAAGGCTTCCACTCATAATTGTGGGTATATCTTCAAGTGACCCCCATAATACGCGCAATCTCTACACCAAATCCAACAAAGCAGGGTGAGTAACTCTGCTAGTCTTAATGCGACCTTGTGATTGACCCTTGTGTGAGAAGGGATTCCCAGGACAAAATGTAGAAAGTGGATTTAACTCTCCCTATCACAAGATACTATGTTTGTTTGCAGCTTTGGAAAGTTATATTTCACACCTATTCCAAATCCCTACAACTAATCTAATGCAGGTTTTTTACCAAAAAATATAAAAATGTCTAATCAATTTTTATAAGCACTTTATTTTTAAGGTTGTTGTTACTCAAAAGGAAGATGGTGTGGACAATATGGTGTTTTGACTAACTCAAAAGTTATGCAAAGAGATGAAGATGCAATCTTTTCATTTTGATGAGAGCTATGTTATGAGAAGGAGAAAACATTTATCATTCCCGGATACACAATGTCCCAACATATATTAAACTCATGAAGGATTCAAATGCAAGGATGCCCCCAACCTAATATAACGCAAGAAATTAAATCTTTTTGTTTAAAAAATTTCACTAAAATAAATAATGAACTTTCTTAAAACAAAGACACCCAAACTAAAAGTTTTCTTTTAAAGAGAACTATTCAGAAGAAATATGATCTTTCCCTAAACAAGCCTAAAGAAAAAATAGGCTTTGTAATTGAAAGACACTCAAAGCAAGAGACTAAGCCTTCAAAACCAAACAAAGAAAAGATGGCTAAAATCAACTCAAAGAATGTCAAGAAGATTGTAAACAGATCAATATAGGCTCCAAAAGTTCAATCCAGCTGATCAAAGAAAAACTGGGCATCAAAATATAACAAGTTCACAACCTAGTAGTGAGTTTCAGTGCGAAAGTTATGCATTTTCGCAATCTAGACACAGGTAGGGTGTGAGAAGGTCCTACTGGATTGAACAATAGGGTGCGAAAATCAAGGGTTTTCACAGTCTGTATATAGGTGAAGTTCGGGAATGTCTGTAATAAAAAGGAATTTGGAAAAATGATAAAGAGAATAAGTGAACTTTCAGATCCAGAGAGTCTGGATGGATCTCCCACAGACTCAAAGACCAAAAAACAAGCAATCAAAGCAAGGGAAACTAGACTAACTAGGAAAAAATCTCTTCCCCAGTATGGTCACCAATTTTGTTATCGGATAAATCGGTAGGTGCAGACACTAACTGATATACCTAGATCCACCTAGATCTAGAACAAAACACACCAGAACATGACGCTTTCCTTAAGTTTCAGATATTGAATTTACAAACTAAAGAGGGATAGGTGACATACCATTTAAACACCGCTTCCTCTCGCCATCGCCATTCTAGCTCCATTCCAATGCTCATACAATGATGAACCTGCAAAATAACACAACCAACGAAAGTGATAGTAATAACATAAACTGAATATAAACCTATGTATGCGATCAAGGAATCATACGATAAAACACAACAAGCTTTATAGGAAAGAATCATATTATTGTATAATATTAAATGTGAAAGAGAGATTACAACCATGGCCTTGATGTCGTAAGGCCCCTTCCAACTGTCCTTCGTTCCCCACACACTTCCACTCCAAGAATTCTAAGAGCATAGATTTGATAATATTCACAATCTATCTTGACAAAATGGCTCAACTAGCCAAGCTAACAATCTCCAAATCTCAATCCAATCCAATCTAATCCCAAAAGCTCAAAATCTAATCTCATCCAAGCCAACTTTCTCCATGAGATATCCTCTCCTTTTATAATTTGAAGAGAATAAGGTGAGGAGGTTAGGATGATTCCATGAAATCATGAAAGTGAGTAAGATGCAAACCATTCAGATGCCATCTCACCATGGAAGTTTCTCCTTCTACAAGCATCAAGAAGATGTTCGTTTTTCCCATGTATGAGCATTTATGCACCCTGCCTATATAGCAACCTGTGAGCACTTCACGACCTAGCTATGGTGCAGCCTACAAAAATCATTCATTTTCACACCCTAGCTATAGTGCAACATGCGAAAATCCTCTTTAATAGGGTTTTTACAAAGGGAAATGCAACTTCTTTTCTCAGGAAAAGTTCTTATCCCTTCTTTCTTCAGGAACTCAGGCTACTAACCCCTATGAAGGAAATAGATAGGTTTGCATCATTAACTGTCATAGGGATGAATAAAATAATGTGTAACACCTCTCCCTCCCTCAAACAAACTCAAACAATCCTTGTCCAACCCCCATCTCTTTCTTTCTCTTCCTACCCTCTCACAATGACACATTCTCTTTGTACCCCCCTCCTCCCTTTGTCTCTCCCCCTCCCTCCCATTGTCTTTAATCTCTTTCTCTCCCACATCTACCACCACTTTCTCTCTCTTATTGTTAGTATAACTTTCATTATATCATACTCCCTCTCTCTCCTCTACCCTTCCCCAATTTCTCTCTTTATATCTCTCTACCCCTTTCCCTTTATATCCCCCCTTCCTCTCACAATCATTCTCACTCTCTCTCCACCCCTTCCTCCCTCTCTTTCTCTCTCCACCCCTTCCTCACACTATCTCTCCACTCTCTCTCTAATATATCTACCCCTCCCAACTATTTCTCCCCCCTTCCTCTCACTCTCTCTCTACCCACTTTGTTTGTCTACCTCTCTCTCCCTCTCATGCACTCAAACAATCCTTTTCCAACCCCCCTCTTTTTCTTGCTCTTTCCCCCTCTCACTCTCACACATTCTCTCTCTACCCCCCTCCTCCCTCTCTCTCTCCCCCTCCCTTCAATTATTTATCCTCTCTTTCTCTCATAAATCTACCACCTCTTTCTCTCTCTCGATGTTTTTAGTCTCACTCTCACTATATCCCCCTACACATATCTCCTATATTCTCCCCCCATTTATCTCTTTATATATCTCTAGACCCCCTTCCCTCTATATCCCACATTCCTCTAACAATCTCTCTCTCTCTCTCTCCTTTTTGTTAGTCTCACTCTCACTCTCTCTTTTCCTCTCTCTCTCCCCTCTTTATACCTCCCTCCCACTGTCTCTACACACTTTGTATCCTACATCCACCACCTCTTTATTTCTCTCTCTCCTTGTTGTTAGTATCATTCTCACTCTCTCTCCCACCTCTCTCCTTCTAACCCCCCCTATTGGTGTTCCTCTCCTACCCTATCACACTCTCAAACAACCCATCTCTATCCCATTCTATCTTTACCTCTTGCATCTAACACATGCTCTCTCTCCCTATATCGCCCTCTCTCCCCCACTCTCCCCACTTTTCTCTCTTTTCATCTATCTAACCCCCCTTACATATTTCCTTTCCCTTCCTCTCACTCTCTCACTCTATACCCCCCCTATTTGTCTCCATGTCCCTCACTCTATTTTTATTCCACTCTCCCCCTCTCACACTCTCTTTTTTACTCTCTCTGCATCCCCCCTCCCTACATAGAAAACAAATAAATGGCCTTAACATAGACATGTCAACACCTAGACCTAAACCTAGACATAGAAATACCTAGGCATGTAAATACCTAGAGCATGACCTATACCTATACAATGACCATGATGTATACCATGGCATAGACCTATACCATTACCTAGACAACAACATAGAGCTAGAGATAGATTTATATGATGATCTGGAGCTTGACATAGACCATGACCTAGACCAAGAGATAGAGCTATATATAGAGTTATACGATGATCTATATATTGATATAAACCATGACATAGAACCCCTATGCTCTCACTCTCTCACTCTCTACCCTGCCCCTCCTCCCTATCCCCCACTCTCGTTTTCTTCCCATCTCCAGCTCTCACACTCAGTTTATTCCTCTCTCTACATACCTCCTCCCTACATCGCAAGGAAATAAATGACCTTTGACCTAGACATTTCAAGAACCAGACCTAAACCTAGACACAACAACATCTAGACATGGTAAGACCTAGAGCATGGCCTAGACCTATACGATGACCATGACATAGATCATGACATAGAACTAGACCATGACCTAGACCATGACATATATTTATAGATAGATTTAGACGATGACCCGTAGCTTGACGTAGACCATGACCTAGACCACAACATAGAGATAGATCTAGATTTAGACGTTGACCTAAAGCTTGACAATGTCCAAAATAATGAAACCTATCATGACTTGTTGTTTTTCCTCTATTACTCATTATCTTTAACTTTCACACAAATATTGATTAATACACTCACATAAATAATATTACTTAGTATATTTGTGAAATCAAATCTCATAACTACTCTTCTATGCTCTGTAAAAACAAACTATAAAAGAAAAAATGAAAATGAAATGAATGCAAATGATTTTCTCTTTACAGTGAATTTTTTGATCTCCACCCCTTCCAAGAAAATATAGAATATAACCATAATCATAATCTGATCTGATCTGACACTCCAAAGGGTGCACTGCAATATCACATCTTTCCACCTCAAATGGTCATTTCAACTTGGGTGTATTGTAATATCATGATGTCTTGGCCTCCAAACGGTTCATTGCAATCTCACTATCTCTCCACCTCCAAATGGTTCTTTAAATTTTGGTACACTACAATACCATAATCTTTAAGCTTCCAAATGGTCATAATGTTAATTTTTGTAGGTTCCATTCCTCTAAATATCTTGTCAGCAGACTAAGATCTTGACGTAGACCATGATCTAGAACACCACATAGAGCTAGATCTAGATTTAGATTTCGACCTAGAGCTTAACGTAGACCATGCCATAGACCCCCCTAGCTCCATCTAAGGCTAGGAATAACTTATACTCAATCCTTAACCCTATCTTCACTTAGGCCCTGACTGCACTATACATATAAATTGTGTACAACCCTTGCACCCACATCACCCACATCTTGGTGCTCTAACCATTGATCTATCCTTGAAAACACTTTCAATCCTAACCCCTTAGCCCTTAGTTGTCCCCATGCCCCTATACTAACTTATTCATAAAGAGGTTTTGTGTATATTAAATGCTATATCCATTGCATTAAGAGTGTGCACATGCTCCTATGACTTGACTAAGTTGGTCATTTATGCTCAGTAGGAATGCATACGAATTCCTATAACACACACACACACTTTAGTGCACATGTGTTCTAGGAACGCATACACATTCCTGCTGGAAATGTTTTGGTGCCAAGCACACCCCACCTCATCTATATCACGGCCGACAAAAATAAGCTTCATCTTTAGAAAACAACAACCTACACATACATGTTTTACTTATTTTAGTGTTCGTGTTAGATTCATAGATACTTTTGTGCTATTTCCATACCATTGCAAAATAATTTGGAAGACAAATTTTTCAATTGCAATTGGAATTGTTGTTTGTATCTACTTGTGTCTTCTTGGAATTGGAAGACAAATTTTTGCAAGTACAATTGGAATTTTTGTTTGTATATTCTTGTGTCTTCTTGGAATCAGAAGACGGATTAGTCCAAGTGCAATTGGAATTGTTGTTTGTATCTTCTTGTGTCTTCTTGGAATTGGAAGAAAAATTTATCCAAGTGCAATCATAATTATTCTTTGTATCTTCTTATGTCTTCTTGGAATTGGAAGACAAATTTGTCCAAGTGAAATTAGAATTGGAATTATTATATGTGTCTTCTTTTGTAATACAAAAACAATTTTTTCCACTTGGTTGTGCCTTATTACATAATACAAAGACAAATTTGTGGTGGGTGTTTGGAAGCCAATTTTTATCTTTAAACGTGGGAAAACACCAGATTCGAGAAAAAAAATCCTTAAGAAAAAAAGAAACCAATTGAAAAGATATAAGAAGAAAGAGAAAAATAAAATTTATGTATGTCAAAGTGCAGGGTTTCAGAAGAGGGAAATCCAATTTCTAGTGAAATAGATGCAACTATTGTTTCTCCTCCATCACCAGAATCAAAGTGCAATAGTTCATTAGAGAGAAATCCAAACAATATCTCATCAAGACAACTTTTTTTGGATGATCAAATGATGGAGGATATTCATGGAGTTGATTATACAATGGATGAAATTATAGAAGCAATTGGTGTACAACATTGTGGTGAAGAAGGTCATGTGGTGCAATCTCTTATTGGAGAGTCAAATGTTCCAAAAACTAGACATTATTGTGTCCACTCTCCTCCCACAGTTGATCCGTCAATTATTTAGGGGGAAAGAATTGCAACATTGTTAAATTCACAATAGGGGGGTCAAGAGTGCTCGAATAGAGGTTCATCGTCCCTATGTAGATTGAGCATGACATGGTGAAGAAATCATAATCCCATTCAGGTCGATGAAAGTGGTATAGCATTACTTGAAGTTAAGTTACCTAACTGTACTATTCCTTATCACTCTTATAAAATAATTCAAGAATATTTTGAACCAAAATCCGATGTTGCTAAATGTCAATGTTTTTTTTTATCTTTGTTAAAATCTAGAATTTTTTCTGTTGTTAGGAGAATTTTAGGCATTAAAACAGTGAAAAGTGTAGAAAACATTCATCATATTTTTAGAAACCTTGTAGATTATTTTCAAACAATTGGTAATAATTCTCATTCTAAAGAACGCAATGCATCCCGATGTGTCTTGTCTCAGTCAATTGTTAGCAAGATCACAAGAAAACATTGTTTTCTACAACAAACCTCTCACGTCTTGAAATGCAATGTCAAAACCATTAGAAATTATTCTCATAAAAAATATAGCCTCAACACAGATGCCCCAACATATTTGTGGGCCTTCACTAGAAGGCTACCTCATTCTGACATGAAGTTAATTGAGAAGGGGATCTAGGGACCATGAAGGCCCTTTTCTAGCCAAAACGATGTACTAAAATTGAGAAGGGGATCTAGGGACCATGAACCCGATATTAAACACTTTTTTGACATTACATAGACATAATTGTATGAGAGATTCAAAATAGTATATAGTGCACTTAGCTTAGGCCAAAGATCTTTCCATAAATGCGAGCCTTGGTATGTTCGAATAAACACAATTTGTAAAACATGTTGTCGTAGATATCAGATTGAGTATGGTTATTATTATGACACAAACGCACACAAACACTTACACACACACACATATATTTTGTATTTTTCATAACACCATTTTGCAAGAATTCCCAATTATATTTCCGATGTCGTCATCTACAGATTTTATTAAAAGTATCTTGTGTATAATGCCAGAGGGTTTTACAATTTATCAAAAAGAATGTTTATATGGAACATTCCCTAGGTGCAGTAGAATGACATTACTAAGTAAGTGGATCAATGTAAGAAATGAGTATTAATTTCGAAGGAAGGAGGTTTCCTTGCAAAGATTAAATATGTGACATATGATATTGATGGAGGACATGAAAGAAAATATATACAATTGGTTACTTCCCAAGTACGAGTTTGTGACTTCATGAAGTATTTCGTCAAAAAGACCCGACATTATGTTCATCATGTCCTTTTGGAACGATGGCATGACGATAATTTTAGATTATGCAGAGATACATTTCCTGCTGGTAATGTGTTATGAGTGGTTGATTTTGCTGAGAAATACACCCTTCAACCATAAAATGAGATTCAAAGATAATATTATCACTCATATCATATCAACATAATGGTACATATCACACACAGGCATGGGCCTGATAGTAATAAACAAAATAGAGTTATATTGAAAGAGTATCACTTCTACATAAGTCATGATCGGTGCCATGAATTAGCCTATGTACAATAGTGTTTTCAGTTGTTCTAGAATCACCTTAAGGAGAAGAACATACTTATGGATCAACATTGGATTTGGTCATATGGTTGCACAGGCTAGTTACAAAATGCTCGTGTACTTAAATGGTTGTGTATGTTGCACAAAAAAATAAAGGTACCACATATTTGGAACTATTTTGAGTTTGGGCATGGGAAAAGGGAGCATAATTGAGCATGTGCATGCATAAAAAGAGCATTACACAAGAATAAATAAAGTATTTTTAAAACTAAATACTTTTTTTTGTTTGTTAATTTGTGCAGGACCTGTTGGCTACGCGATTAACCTGTGGCTTGAGAAACTGCGACTCAGGGGCATCTAAGCCATCAAAATCACCCGGGGATCGCACCCAGCCTGAGCCACACCAACCCTTAACATGGTTGGATTTTTTGTCCCCGCAGGTTTCGAACCGATGACTTTAACAACACGGAGTGGCTTAACAACACACTCCGTCACCGACTGTCCTACACCTTGGGGACTATTTTTAAACTAAATACTAATCTAAGTTTTTAATAATAATGTTTACAATAACTTATAAAAGTTTGTTATAATAACTATTCAAATATATTCTGAATTGAAATAGATCTTACTTCTAAAGCATAAGAACTTCATGGTCTTCATTAACCAAACAATGCAAAATACATCTTCCCGTTCCTTTTGAGACCTGAAATTAAAATTAAAATCCAATTAAAAATATCATTAACTAAATATAGAATCTTTGATTTTGTAGATAGTCTAAAAAACAATGCAAGAACTAATGCTTAAAAAACAAATAAAAATAAAAATAAAAAAACATATTTATTTACCCAAATTAAACGTTGGAAAAAGAGGATTTGTGCATCTCTGATCTCATAATAGAATTGCCATTGGTTAAATTCTTAATAATAATATCTCTCGATTTTCTGGGTTTCTTGTTTTCCTGAGGAACACTTTGTTGTATTTTAAACCTCAAATCCCAATTTTGTCTTTCAATATCCCTATTCTGCATCGTATCCTTGTTAAGGTGCATTTGTAGGTATGGGGTGCCTATTTAATACCACTGAACCCATGCTAAACATTCATCACAACACACAGGTTCCAAATTCAAGAGAGGTTGTTGTTTGTCTAATTCTGAGGACTTTCCTTGTACCAACGTAGAATTTAGATCGACTCATATTCTTGAGAGCCCCTCATGTTCTTGGAGGAACATAGGAAAATTAGAAACAAAGTCATACTATGGATGACTGACCTCTGTAGACTCTAGGTTTGTAACTTCAACTGAGTTTTGATCATCTATCATAATCGTTTGAATGGGATCATTCCTTAATTTATGCCTATTCCTTATCATTCTAGAAAGGATGTGACCATTCCTTTTGTTTTTAAAATCGATTTTACAGTCCTCCTGTAAATGCCTATTTTGCTTACCCTGTTCTTTTTGTTTCTGACTGACAACTGGTCTTGTAAACCGTGACCGATCATCAACATTTAATGACTGATTTCTCGAATGACTGAGGACAACCTGTAAAGGTTTCTTAGGCACAAAACCATGTCTTTTTGGATCCAATATAGACATAGGAAAAGCCACTGTTTGGGAATAGGATGAAATGATAGGGTCATTTTGAAACTTAATCTCAATTCAAAAAATCATGAGGTGAATTAGGAGAAGCCTTGGAGAGACATGCTCTTTAGCATCCTGCATTGAATCGATGAAAGGGTCAATTTTTTGGGTTAAGAATTCATTTCATACCAGAAAACCTTTCCTGGTCTCCTATGTGTGAACCATATGGAATTCAAACAACATGTGAATTAGGTCATGGTGAAACGAGATGGTCTCAAGGTTAGGGTTCGACCGTTGATAAAATTCAACATTTTTTGCAAGCTTCTAAGTAAATAGAAGGGAAATATTAAATTAAACCCATGAAACACCATAAGCAACCATATATGAAAATAAAACACTAGGCTGAAACTCCCTTCATAGGTAATGAATTTCTTGATTATCAGCAATATACTATGCCGACTGGTGTTAAATAGCTCTAAAGGCATACCCTTTATATGGTATTGTGACTTCTTGGACACCAACATAGACCGCTAAGGAATTTCGATTACCCTCATGTTTTTAAACCACCTGTCACCTTTCTGAGGAAGACCCCTTTCCTTCGAAATGAGTTCATTCATGAACTATATCTTGACATCCCCAATTTGGGCTTTGGTGCCGTAAAAAATATTGGCAAACTCCCTTGCCACTTCTAAATTAAAACCATTAAACGACTCGATAAACTCTAACCAATCGACCTGAGCAAGGCTATCGGCCGCATCGTGATAGGACAACAAGGTTTGTGGGCCATTCATATCTATCCTAACTAGAGGAGACATATACTCAATAGGGGTAAACCAGAAGACACATAAACAATTTACATCAAGGAGATAAATCTGTAACTGCTATATACCAAACCCATAAACAAGGAAGGAGGTTGAACGAACATACCTGACGATAAAAAAACACTTGAGGATTTGAGGATTCTCTACCATTATCTCCCACTCCAAAAAATGATTTCCTCCTATAGAACATAGTACAGAGAGGTTCGAAGCTAACAAGCCCATGAAACCCTCATGACCTGGCATGAACTACTGACCCAATTTCAAGGACATTAACACAACACAAAGTGATAATTAATGTGACAAGCGAAAGATCATGCCAAAATAGGTAATCACCATTTAGCATTAAGTTGTGATATGCAAATGATAATTGCTGAACCCAATCATTGATGTAGAACCCAATGCCACAATTTCTACCATCAAGATCCATCCAAACGAACCAGAAGAGTTGGAGGAAGGTGAGAACATTCTTGACTCGAAGATGTGGGTGAATGGTGCTCCACTACATTTTATTGTTGATAGAGAAATCCAAAAGAACTTCATCTTAGCATAGGTTATGAATCAATTCGAGTTTCTGAAAACACTAAATCCACAACCATACAACATGAAGTGGCTCAACCAAGGACAAGGTTTCTATGTTAGCCAACAGTGATGCATGCCCTATGGCATCAAGCCCTTCAAGGATTAGGTATTCCATGATGTTTCACTACTTGAAGTTTGTGATGTTATTCTAGGCTGATGAGATATGTGGAAAAATCATGATGTATATGAGTCTAGAACTCGTACTGTCATTGTTAATATGAACAAACAATTGTACGAGATCACAAAGGCAGTTCCACCTACCACAATTTCATTGGTCTCAGCTAAGTAGTACATGAAGGTCATCTCCATGACTAGGAAATTTTTCCTCTTCAAAATTTTCTCTAAGAGTGAACAAAATTTCCCGATGACATCCATGGCCCTTGCATAGGGATCCTCTATGTAGTGGAAGTAAGTGGACAAGGTTGTGGAATATTATCGGGACATATTCACCTCACCTACCAGGTTTCCTCTACACTATATGTTCAACCATTCAATTGAGCTAACTCTTGGAACACATTTTCCTAATGGGAGAGTGTATTGGTTCTCTCTCTTGTATAATGAGGAAATTAAGTGCCATATCCAAGATATACTCCAAAAAGGGTACATGTAACCAAGCTCCTCACCCTATGGAAGCCTAGTCGTGCTCGTGTGAAAAAAATACATGACATGGTGAATTTGTATTGATTGCATAGCTCTGAATAAAATCACAATCATGAATCTGTACCCAATTCCTTGAATTATTTATCTTCTCAACTAGCTCAAGGGGCACAAGTATTTTAATAATATTCATGGGTGAGTTCAAGCTAATGATGGTCTCTCGTGATGTGTTAGTGGCAATGCAAAACCTGGAGAAACAACAATTTGCTAACTTGGAGGGATTATTCAATGTAATTTTACAATGAATTTTAATATGGTATGAAATGTAGTAAATTGAATTACCTTTCAGAATATACAACTTTTATTCATAGTCATTGTGAATAACTAGATTAAATTTGATTTGTTATAATAGTGGTATATTATTTTTCCAACAAAATGTAAGGTATATGTTTTCGTTCGTGCAGGTGTTGAGTATCTTAACGATGAAATTTCATTCCAAAAATTTGTATTCTTATAGATAAATCATTTTTCTTGTGCCGTGTATTTTTTAGAAATTTTTAATATTAATTTTATATATTTTTTAAATTATCAAAATCAACATATGCATAAAATTACAATGTCTTTTGTTCGTGTAGGCTAAAAGAGACTTAACAAGATCAAAACAATATATATATATATATATATATATATATATATATATATATATATATACACATATATCATAGGTATTAGTCTCCTCTAGTGTTTCATATAACTCATTTAAGAAATGATTAAGTCGAGAAAACATTATAGCAGAAATAAGAGAGGCATGTATTCTAGGATTTTGATACATGTGACGATAAAAATAGATTAAAAATAGTAAAGTATAATAATTTGAAAAAAAATTATATATTTGAAATCTCCATATCCAACTCGATCTATGTATATAATTTTTTCAACAAAGAAATTGTTTAGCCTATATAAAAATAACGTCAAAGACATAAATATAGAGGGGTATTCAAAAAAATGTATGTTTTTATGAATTTGCATACTGAAGCACTAGGTTTGTCATCCCAAACCTAAATCAGAGATGACCAAGTCAGCATATACCTTGTCAATCCCTCTAATAAAATTGATTTCAAATAAGTGTGCATGCGCTCTAGGAACCTGTGCATGCTCCTAAAAATCATTTCCTTCCTTCTCTATATTTGTCCTCCCTCTCCTACATCTACCCCCCCTCTCTATCTCACTCTAACTCTCCCTCTCTACCCCCTCTCTCTCACACACACTCTTATACATGGAAATATTTAGAGATCACAAGGAATGGAAAGACCTAGAGATAGACCTTACCTTGACATGCCTCAGACTCTCACACCCACTCCCTCTCTATCCCCCTCTCTTACAGTCTGCCTCTCTCTCTCTCTACCCCTTTGTCCCTCACTCCCCTCTCTCTTCCACCTCTATTCCACCCTTTCTCTCTCTCTCTCATCTTTGTTTGTATCAGCCTCACTCTCTTTGTCGCTCTTTCTCTCTCTATTCCCCCTCTATGTCTCCCCGTGTATCCCCCCTTCCTCTCATTCTATCGATACCCCCTTCTATTTTTCCCTCTCTTGTTCCCTTCCT